>VUJU01002007.1:3434-44555 GCA_009835225.1 Aphis craccivora
TTATAACTTATAATTGCACAGAATATAATAATATATTATATAAATTAGACGTTTAGATACGTATTTATGGAGCAAAGGGGGGGTCTGGACAACATGGACCCCCCCCCGTAAATACGCCACTGTAATATAGACACAGATGACATAATTAATAAATATAGTACCTCTAAAACAATAACAACTAAAGAATTAATGTATTAATTAGTTATAAATATATTTGTGTAACTAAATTTGAGTATATTTTTTTTCTTAAAGGGCCGGCATATAGGTACAGGTTTCCCGGGCCGAATTTTTATCCCAATCCGTCCCTGGAAATATATATGATGATTTTATGTACATACAGTTTAAAAATGTGTTTGTATTATATTTTAATATACTCCGTGTAAATATATAATATGAATTTACATAACAGATGTATTACTATTAATTATACGTGGAAAAGGTAAAGCGCATTATCGAACTTGGCCAACGGGAGTGTTGAAACTTATAATAAACTCATTGATAATGCTGTAATAGTATAATATTATATTATATAGTTATAGGTACTCGGATAATAATGCACCAGATGACTGTTGCGCGTGCCGGCTACTTAGCCGTAATGATGAATTGTGAATGATGATGCATATTATATTAAACCTTAAAAACATTGTTATTTTTTTTTCAAAAATGCTAGTCAAAAACCTCATAATTTTTAGTTCAAATTAATTCCAGAAACCTAATATAGCGTATATTATACTGCTATATATTTAAAGACCGTAATTTTCGATATCTAAACGATAAATATAAATAACTTACTGTGAAAAGAGTATATATTATATATAAACGGACTAAAATCTTAGTCCGTGATTATAAATATATAGAGACACACATACAAACACACAAATTATTAAAATAATAAGTGATTAAGAGGATCAAGAGTATATAATGCCTTAAGGCACCCAGCCTACCTTTTTATAAACATAATATTATCATAAATTATAAATGTATATTATAAGTATTGTAAATGTCAACATCTAATCAACTATAGGTATTAACATAATATTTTAAATTTTAAAACTGACCAAACCGATTTTTTTTAAACATTTCTTGTTATGTTTTGGATTAATATTAATTATCAGCACTGGTCTTAGAGTTTCTACAATATTTTAAAAATAGTTTACGTGAGGAAATAGGTATATAATATAATATAATCTTTTATTTTATTAAAAACAATATTTAAAATTTATATTATATTATATTATTTAATATTAAATAAACATTCAGTGCTGCTAATATAAATTTGTATTTTAAATTATAATATAATTTTTAATGCGAACCTTATAATTTATAATATTATAAACAGTATAAACTATAATTCTCATTTCTCTGATAAGAATACGAAATTATTCAAAAATACTTTATTCAATTAAGAACCTATTTAATTCAAATCGAAAATACGAGTATTATTTAAAATCTTTGTTAGGAATAATAAGCTGTTAGCTGTACTTATTATATTATCGAAATCCAATTTTAATTTATATGGAACAAACATTACAACACAAAATATATAATTTAAATTTATATACTTTGAATTTTTGAATGTATTGTACTATTGTATATTATATATATGATTTCGGATGGTTTTTATGTTTTTATATGCTTTATTAGGATGGGTGTTACTGATTTTTGTAGAATAATCATTAAACCCAATCATAGCCAAACAAATATTAATAATGTACATAATCACTATTAAAATGTTTATTTTTGTTTAAATACCGCCAATTATATGTTATGAATAAACTGATCACTAATTCTAAATTAACATAAATTCAAAATAAACAAATTGAAATATATATATATATATAATTTTCCATTAGCTTAATCACATATTAGAATAATTTATTAACTTAATTCTCTTATCGGGATAATCAGCATTGCAATTTACAACGAAGTAATGCAAGAGTTAGAGAAAACGTACCGATTGGGTGGCAGCTGGTTTTTGTGTGAACAATTTTAAAAGTATCTAGTGCCTACTGATTAATGCTATAATTTACAAATAAGATGAATTTTTGACAAATTATTAATACCTACAAAATTGTGAAAATAAAATATGATTAATAATTAAAAATTAAAATTGTGTAATAAATTGGGTTAAAAAAAATGCAGTTATACAAAGGTGCTAACTATATCATGAATTATAGTGGCTTAGAAGATAAATACATATATGCACATACGGGGGGGTTTTAGGGGTTTAAGACTCACCTCAGAACAAAAAATAAGTCACATTATAATATAAATAATAAGGGAACCTATTAATTATCATAAATCAAGAGCAAAAGAATACATTTAAAATCTATTATCTACCGTGATATAGTGTTACCATTGTAACGATAATAATTATTACTAATTTGGTGATTTTAAGTATAAAACATACATCTTTAATAAATTATTTATGAGTTACAAATAAAATTAAAACCACTCCCACTTCCTAAGGTAGGTAACAATCGTATCTGCACCTTTGATGCTATAACATTTATTTAATGTTAATAATAACAAAAAAAAAAAAAGCTTTAAAATGTAGAATTGAGGGCTCCAAATAATTTTAAAATTCCACGTATAAGTTGATAAGTCTAACAAATGAGAATATTTTGATAAAACATTTATATATAATTTTGAAATATTTTATATATTAGAAATACACTTTTAGAACAACTAGCGCCATCTATACTTTGTTACTCAATACGATTAAAATGTTATACAAAGTATAACCAATTAATTTTTATTACCTATCTTACAAGTCAATGATTTTGTGGTTCTATTAGATAGATACATCAATTTTTTTTAGTTTCTTTGTGTTTTTACTCTTTATATTATGAGAAAGTAAGAATATTATTGAATTGAAATAAGTTATAAGCAGCTTTTATCATATCACAGTTGTTAACTCCCCAAAAGAGGATTAAATAATATATAACTAGGTAATTTAAGAGTTTATTAAGGGCCTAGTAACTGCTGTCTGTTCACTTTACACTCAAAAAAGTTAAATAAATATAATTATTACAATTATAATCTAAGGATAAGAATCTTTGTATAAATTAAGTTAACTGGCCAACTTTTAACATTTAATTTCTCACAAAACAATCATTTATAGCTTATAATATATGGTACCTGTATCATTTATTGAAGGTTCCGTCTTGATGTACTTGTTTTGATTGATGAACATATCTGAATTTTGGTTTAAACTTGGATTTAGCTGAGACACAGGATTCAAAAGTTTTTCTAAAACACATATTAATTTTATTTATTATACATTGATTATTATATACTAATATTATTTTTAACGTCTGTTTCCATAAAATTTAATTTTATATAACAGTATACTGTATAATAATAATTCTAATATTAAAATTAAAGGTACCTACCTAACTATTTACAATATTTTTTAATTTTACATTTTTAAGTACCTATTTAGTTTACAATAACTGAGATATATAAATAGCTTTTTGTATCTACAGAATAATACTAAATTTATAAAATAAAAATCTACCTATAGTCTATAACGGATAGGCATCTATTCAGAATTTAGTTGATAAATGATAATACATTATAGCAGTACCTATACATTAATGTGAAAATAATATACTATTATAGTATAGGTAATTACCTATATACCTACTTATAATTAAATACATTTAACATTAATTTCAAGTTCAATAATTCAATATCTAATTAATTAACTACCTATGTTTTCAAATTATTACCTTTTATTTCTGAATAATTTATACGATGTCTCAATAAACATGCTCTCCGTTTTATCTTTAAATTACTTGTACATTTATTTAAGTTCTGATCCCTATATTTAAATAATTCAGATTTTTTACTACCCATCAGGAATTATTTTTAAATGTTTATGTATATAAATCAAAATTCACACAAATATTTAAGGAATTTTTATTTATTTTATTTATATAAGTTAACAATAATACATAATGGATAAATATCAAAAATCATAATATTGGAATGAGATATAGTGGTTTAAAAATTATAGTAAATAATATTAATAATGATTCATCTTTTAGGTGGGTGATTATTTGTATGTATACATTTTCCAAAGATAGCAAGTAGTTACCTAGTCTAAATTTAACACATATATTTTTTTAATCTTTATAGTATAAAATTTAATATTTCAGAAATTAGTTGAGTAATCGTATAAATGATGTATCTTTTAAATTATAAAATCTACTCTAAAAATCAAAGAAGAAAAGAACTATTCTCATTTAAAAAAAGAAGTAAGTATAAATTCATAACACTATAATATCTAGGTAATATGGTTTAAAAATCTAATTAGGTATTTTAAAATCCAAAATATCAGAATTTGAATATGCAGTATAAACGAGAGATTAAACTTGCTCAGTATAAAAATAGAATTACCTTATATTACTGTGTATTATAGTAAGTTAGGCATATACTTATAACTGTTATTTTTTAGATTAATGATTAAAAATTGAAAAATGTTAAATTTATTAAATTAAGTAGGTATTATAAAAATGTGTAATTTTATTTGCTAGCAAAAAGTGAGTACTTGATACTAGGTACTTGATTAAAGCCATGTTTAAAATTTTATTTTTAGTTATACACACATTACTGCCTATTATAATTAATAAATATGAAATTAAATACCTATTATGTATAATATGTTTATACTGTTTGGTGAATAATATTCAATAAATTCTCCCCATTGCTACCTACTAAATTAATGATAGGTATAGATAGTTAACAATTTAACAATGGACGTATTATTATATTATGCTATTATTGTTATTTAATATTAAGTTCAAAGTTGACTTGATGTAGGTATATTTTGGAATATTGAACCTGTTATAAAACTATAAAAGTACTTATTATATTTTTTATTTGCAAATAAAACAAAAATAACAATTCTGAAAATTGTTAGTGTGTCAACAATTATGTTTTCTTAATATCCATTAAAGTATATTCTATAGTAGGTAATAGGTAATTATTTTATTTACATTAGTGTTAATAACTAAGATTTTTATAATCAACTTATATACCTAATTATTGTTTGCATTATCTATTGCTTTATTTTCTATATTATTTATATTAAAAGGATACCACACCCGCATGCGTTGTCTCCGTCTTACAACATAGTAAAAACTGTTACATACAGGCAAAGACCACTTGGGCTGTTACCCAAGTTAAACGACCAAATTTTAAAACTAGAAAGAGGAGGTTTTGGATTGTATAACATTGTCTTTAATTGATCGATATAAAAACTGAAAAAAAAAATTTTGAAGTTTGAAAAACACAAAATTAATGGATTTTGAAACGATAAGAACTTTTTTTGTGATTCTGATATTGGTAAAATAAAAACAATGTAGCACAGTCCAAAATTTCCTCTTTCTAATGTGAAAATTTGATTGCTTAACTTGGATTACAGCCCGCGTAGTAATACAATTTTTAGTATGTTGTACGTTTGTAAAATGAAAACAACGTATGCGTGTGAAATATCTTCTTATATCATACTCTTTAACCAAATACTATAGATCTATAGTATTTGCTTTAAAATTAGAGTAAATTTACCTATTATAAAACTTAAAAGTAATAATATTATCTATGAAGCATTTTGTAGGCTTTTAATTTAATTTTTAAGTGAGTTATAGTTATGTAAAATATTATAACTTTAAAATGCTCGTAACTCACTTAAAAATAAAAATAAAAGCCTATGAGATGCCCTATAGATAATATTATTAGCTTTATTTTTGATAATAGATAAATGTACTCCATTATTAAAGCTAACAACATAAAATTGATTCTGCTAAACAAAAATTTGCTATGTTGTACCTATGTATGATGGAGACAACACAGGTATAGCGCTTCTTAAATTTTTTTATAAAAGGATGTCAGTGCAATGTTTGTTTTTTCTTTGGTCTATGTGCAACATAGACAAATTGCATTTACAGAGAATAATTTTTTTTTTTTTTAAATTTTTGAGTTATCTTAAGACTTAAGGTAAAATTACCCATTACAAAAACGATAGGGAATAATACTTTTGAGGGTATGACCTTTTCAAATTGTCTAAATATTGTCTCAAAACAATTTAAATATTATTTAAATTAATTTTTTTTTTTGAAAGTTGAATAAAAAATCAAATAACAATAAAATATAAAACTGAAATGTCATACACTCAAAAATATTATCCTCTATAGTTTTTGTAATAGTTGATTTTACTCTAAGATTAGGTACTCAAAAATAATAATAAAAAAAAACAATTTTAGGTGAAAGAGTTTTATCTATGTTGTACGTGGGTCTGAGAGAGAAAACAAATATTGCTCTGACATCGTCTTAATCATTAAATATTACTATAACATATTGTCATTGATTACACAAAAATAAACAGTAGGTAGTCTAAATTACTTATATGAGTAAATTTTATAGGAGTTGAATACTTTTTTTTTATTAAAATTATACACATATTATTTTCACTGGCAGGTACATCGTAGATTTGAAATTTGAATTTTGAATTTTTCTTTATTAAAAATTGCTTTTTTAATTTATGGGTACATATTACATAATCATATAATTGAGTATGTACCTGCAAGCAAAGGATTGGCAGTGGTTATGTTGAATTTTTTGCCAGCATTTGTGCGTTGTAGTTCTTGAAGTAATGCAACAGCAGCATGATTTTTGTTACCCGTTGACATAACATTGTTATTATTTTCTTCCTAGAAAATTAAAAATATATTTAATGTAAGTTATTTTAAATAGTTTGCTTTATTAAATATAATACTCAATGGTATAAAAATAAAATATAATTCTAAATTTTAAAATTTATAAAAGTAAGGAAGCAAAATTAATTAATACAAGAAATAATATTAGTACCTAGTTAAGAGAGGTGAAAAAAAAATTATATTATTTTAAAATAACTAAATTGTAAAAGTAATAACCTAACCTAACCATATTATGTGTGATGTAGATATAATATTATAATGTATAATCTAAATTATTTTAATGTAATGAATATTAAATTTGTTAAATAGGATTTAAAGTTTAAAATATTTTACTCGATTGATATGGATAGAAGCATATTATAATTGTACAGACTGTAGTCTGTATTTGATATTTGGGCGTCGAGTATAGACAATTTAAAATACACAAACAATAAAAATATAATATTGTTTTAACTTTTAGACATTAATAGATAGTAAAAATATTTGAATAATAATTTATGATTGATAATGATAAAATAACATAGACCTTACACTCATCCCTTATACCTTAGTATAAGGTCTATGTAAAATAACAGTCTTTTGTTTTAATATTTTGGTAATATGTTTCATTTATTGTTAAGAATGAGATAATGATTTAAAATAAGGAGTAAATATAGGCAATTTCATGGCTGTTATTTTGTACTTATGATATTGAAATATTACAAAAAAAAAATAATTAATAATAAAAATAACAACAGTGAGGATAAAAAATAGAACAAGTAAAACAAAGTTAAACAATAAAATATTAATCAAGTAGGTAGACGTTAACAAGATAATGATAATATGATCGGATATCTAACCGATTAAACCTAAATTAGCTATTCTTTACCTTTATATCACAATTAACAAAATCGAAAAACTGTTCAAGTAACGCGGACGAGTCGGATAGCTGCTTGAAAATGTCATCATCGCCAGAGTGTTCACCGCCATCCTGGCTACCTGCTCCTCCACCGTCCAAGGCATTGTCTAATTCACTGGATATTTCTGATTGGAGTAATTCTCCGAGACTAGAAACTTCGTTACCCTAAAACAAGTATGGAAATTCAACTAATACATCTATAACATCATCAGATATATTCTTACAATAGTGTTCAATTACTTACAAGACATTCGGTAAAATCGTCAATTTTCGTCTCGGCCTCTGGACACCAGAGTAACACATCGTCCATGAAAGGCATACCTGAACCTGAGATGGCGGACGTCCTACCAGTAACCACTACACCAGCGGACAGTGGTGGGCCAGGTGGTGTAGGCTTCACAAAAGCCAGGATGATTATAACTGAGTTGTGGACAGAAGTTTCTTTGATATCTATAATTTAAATTACAATAAATGCATATAAGTTATATGTGATGAACCAATGAAATTAAATGATAAATATAATATGATTATTGATTAAGGGCCGTTCTTACAATATCCGGTTAAAGTTTACGGACACTTAACCGGACATTGTAAGAACGGCCCTAAGTATAGAGTACCAGTTTATCAATTTATAAATGTTTTATTTAATTTTACAATAACCTATACAATACTTATAATAGTATTTTTTAGTATTTTTATTTAATTTTTCTAATTTTTTTTATCTACCAAAGTACTAAATTATTAATTATGAATATTATTTTAGTAAAATACAAGTACATCTGTAGTATACATAAAGGTTATATAAAACACAATAGATCAATTATTAATGCATAAAACATTCATTTACTATTATTTATTTTGTAAGCAATCAAATTATTTATAAAAAAATATGAAATTTACAAACAATCTATGTATCTTATAAAGGAAGATAGGACAAGGTATGTAGTTCTAAAAAATTTCATGCGTGTAGTTTTTAATTTTCTACTGTCTATTAAATAATACTAAATATTATAGGCAGTTTCATTTTGAATATATATATATATTTTTTTTTGTAATGCTTTTTATACACAATACAAATATTGAACATGTTTGGCACTCAGTAATATTTATCAATTTAATAATAACAGGAAATAAAAAAAATGAATAATGCAGTAACGTTAAATTTGTTTAATTCCAAAACATGTTCATAGTTTTAAAATAAAACTGCAATTGTTTGATCAACTCGACAATATAAAAGACCAACTTAAATGTTCATTCAATATATAAGATAAGACAGCCTATGCACAAATTTCTAAAATGTATTGAGTAAAATACCTAAGGAAAATTATTAATAAAATACTTAAAGTAATTACTAACTATTAATAATTTAAAATATATTTTTTTAATTTTAAGAATACATTTTTCAAAATATTACCTTGATACCTCATCTAATTTCTAAAAGTTATTTTGAGTAGTATAACCTAATAAGCAAATGTATGATTTTATCTATTTTTAATATTATTTTCCTTCTAAAAAATAAAAAAAAATAAAAAATATTATCACATTTAATACCTATTTGTAAAAATATTAAAATTTTAGTTTTAGTTTTAACTTTAAGATTTGGATCATTGAATATCCAGCCGTTTACCTTGGAAGAATATCATACCAACGTAATATGTTGATATTTTATACTAATAGTAGGTATATTAAACTACCTACTACAACTTTATTAAATTTAAGAACATTAACATTTTACGTTTGATTGTCCTCGACTATTACTAATAAACCACATACCACATACGTTAATATATAATCTAGACAATATTAAAAAAAAAGATCCTATCAAATAATGCATTACTTAAGTATTACTAATACCTAATTGAAATAATAAAATTATAGATAAACTTTATAATGTTTACATTAAACTAATTTCTGATTTTCATAATTTTGAAATTAACAACTATTATATGATTATAAAATATATACTTCAAAATAGTAATGCAAATATTAATATATTATGTAACCTTGGATCTGCTCGGTTTTTTTTTCAAATAATAAATTAAACCTTACACATTTTCTTTTCTAACATATATTTGATTTTGATTATTTTTTAGTTTTAACATACACTGGTTTTAAGTTTTTCTACAAAGAGTATTATTATGTTTGTGATTTCTCATTGAAGAATTAAAGATTTTGTACGGTTTTAATTAAGTAATAGTACCTTCCTATGGATGATCTACAACAATAATTAAGAATTTAAACAAAATAGTTGGATATTTATTTTAATGCTCTATTTAAATTACTTTTATGCATTAGTCATTTGTAACATAAATATTAATATATTCTTTAAAATTTGTATTTCATGTCGTAAATTTATAAAACACTAAGTAAGAATTCATCTTTAAATATTACGAAGAAATAAAATAATCGTCGAAAAACTTAATTATCAAAATCAAAATAATATTAATTAGACTATCAATCAGTATTTAATTTCCAAATTCGTTTATCTATATGACGGATCCTTTTAGTTTTAATAAAAAAAAATAAATAAAAATAAACTACCTAACCCATCCCCACATGCTTTTCAATAATAGCTGTTAACTTGCATTAACATAAATTTGTATATAAAATATATTATAATGCAGTAAATGCACAAACTACATACGATGCCCATGTCTATATTTTCATCGTTCAATTTATTTATATAGTATTGTTGTCAGTTTTTTTTGAGACTAGTATCATGGTATTTTCGTACTCGTCTAATAGGTACAACCATGATGATTTTTTATTTTGCATACATAAATATTTAAATTTTATACAACAGTAATTTATTACTTATTACTTTCACGTAATATGTATACATATATAAAAATGATAGGTACAAGATACATTAGATACCGCTTTCAAAAAAGTATTTTTTATCTCAGAAATATTGTTTGATAAAAATAATTTATGTAGGTATTATTGTTGTAGCATTGGTTTTTTACTTGAAAAGCTAATCTACTAGTAATAATATCTTAATACAATAATTTAGTATTAGGACAAAAAAAAAATATCAAAACATTTTTGTAAATTGAAATTTAACAAACATTCATTGGATTTTTATATAAGTTTTTTATTTTTATTTAAATAAAAATTATTTATATGAACCGTTTTATATTGTAGTTGTATTGATGCTATATAATTATTTGACACAAATCTTTCATAATTAAATTGCAATGAAATACTCGTGGATGTTAGCCAAGAATATGAAACGCGTTAACCAATCCAACTGCTAAACAATATTGTAATTAGCGTCTGTTACCGTTTGCCAGAATGCAGATGTCCCTTTAAAAAATACGATAATGGTAACTTACAGGGTCGGTGTGTTAAACTGTTAAAAACGTGTTTTTTTAAAAAATATTTATTTTTTTTCGTGAAATATTTTAAGGTTCATTATAATATAATATAATATTATAATATCTATAAGTATCTATTCATGCGTAAAATAATTTTTTTTCTAAATACAATCATAGACTAATATATAGAGTATAGACGTATTAAAAGCGGTTTAATTTATACTCGAGCTAACAGTTTTGCATGGAAATAATTATCGACATTAACATACCTAAACATTTAACCATAAGTAGGTAAGTACTATTATAGTTTGTTAGTCAATTTTTCAAAAACACTAGCAAATTTCAGATGAAAGAGATCAGTAGAAAGTATCGAATTCGAGTACGATACGGATCGTCATAAAAACGATCAGATCTTAAATAATATACTATAAATTGTAGGATTGTGTTAGTATGTTATGGTTACAAATAACTTGATTTATTGTACAATTATTGATTATGATATATATGTATAGTGGTGATACTATGATCATTGAGACCCGTGAATACAATTTGTTTGTAGGCCCTATAATAAGTTATAACTGTAATTCAACTTTATAGACGGGGGCTATTTATTTACAAACTTTTTTTTTTATTATTATTTTTATAAGAAATATAGTTCAATCTATGTCCAAAGGCATAATGAGAAAATGTGCTACTAGCAGGGCTGGATTTAATGGAGGGATGAGTGGGCTATAGCCCAGCTCCCCCACAATTTTAGGATATTTTAATAAGTAAAAAAATATATTTTCTTGTTTATGTAACCCCTACAAAGCATTCAACACACAGGTCACCACATACTTAAATCCACCCTTGGCTACTAGCAATTAATACACGAATAAGGCTGTGGGAAAAAACTATAGAGTAATTACACTTCCTTTTGCTTATATGTCATATGACATATAATATAAAATTTTATTATTTGTATTATTTATTCTTAAATGGTTATTATTGATAATCTTTTAGAAAATCTCTTCACCGATTTCTCTATGTCATTTGTATACAATAAAAAAAAAAAATCAACAAATAAAAATTCAAAGTAAATTAATAATTTCAGATTTATTTTAACAATTCGACAAATCTATACCAGCTATAGGCTACACTTTAAGTCACGAGTTAGGACATAACATTATATACGTATAATGTAATAATATTAATATATAATATATATATATTTTTTTTTTATAATGGTAATTTATTGACTATAAGTACTGGTCCCTTCTTAGCGTACCGCAATACATTCACAAAAAAAAAAAAAATAGTGGTCTAAATATTATCATGTTGATATCGGATAATCCGTATACACATAATAGTTTAGTAATCACTAATTAGTATATTTTGTATTATTTCAATATTTTATGATTTTATTTAGTTGAATTAATTTTTTTTTAAACATTATAGAATTTTACTGTGAGACCCGCGAAATCCTCCCTCCTATCATATTATGTAGTTCCACCTCTACATATTATGTATCAACTCGAGTAGATTTGCGAAAGACGAAAGATAAGATTTTTACGTATTATAAAACGGTTTTGTGATATTAATTATTAATGTTTATAATCTCGTCGATACATATTATACTTCTGTAATTTGAAATGATATTTATAAATAGTTTCTCACCTTGTGCGATGGCCCACTTCCGTTGTGGTTCATTGTCTGCTCACTGAGATTCGTTTCCATTTTTCTTTCAAGTACATTTTTGCGTCTAAAATGAGAAAAAAATTTGTAAACATAATTGTGTATCACGACAACGCGCTCTAACGACCCGTCATTGACGGACGTCCGTATGAGACTGAAGTACCGAACGTGCCATGTAGATCTCGCTAGCAGGCGTTTCGTCAAATATGTTATATACATAATTGTTTTTATTTCCCATATTATTAATATTATATGACAAATTGTTATCACTGTTATCACTTATCAACGGTCTGTTGAAAAAAGTTTTAATAGGTACTCATTTAATTTACTCTAGTAGTTTTTAATGTTCTTATTTTTTTTTAAATTGTTTCACAAACGAATAAATATTAAATAATAATAATACTCTTCTGTCAACAATTAATTTCCGTTTGAAATATTTTAAGTTTTATAATTCCCGTTCGACTACAGTAAGTAAACTGTTTTATATATCTACTCTGAACGGTGTCACGCTTTGTATGGTTTACACATCTACACAACATTATGTCTCTTTGGACAAATTTAATGTTTATTAATCTCATTCTCAGACAGACACACAATGTCATCTAGTACTGACGAAGAATTGGACATGTTGTCGCCTTCATTCAATCCGATCAAAGCTCTGTATGCAAAAGACATAAAGGTGCCTAGCACAACTGCTCAACCATTGGACAATATATCAAAATTTGAACTTACTCCTTCTGGAGAAGTCTTAATCAAACCTGAAAGACCTAGAGTAATTTTAAATTGTATTATCTATGTCGTTACAAATTAGTATTCTTTTTAACACTTGCATTTTACAGAAAATCAACGAATATGACATCAAACCAATAAAACGTGATTTAAGTGCTGGTAAATTCTCAATAAATATCAATAATTATAAAATACTGCAGATAGTTTGTTTTAGTGGCTGGCACATCTCAAGTCTCAATAGTTCAACGGATTATTAAACAGAGACGAACTGTATTGGCACGTATGTCAGAAATTGGCAAATCTCGTGGGCCATTATCTCGTATTGCAACGTTTTGTTACTCAAAACAACGTGTCAAAGTTTACATACGATCGGCTGTGTCTATCCGAGGTCACTGTGAAGGGTACATTATTGCTTTTGACAAACACTGGAATTTAGTAATGGATGATGTAGATGAAGTATGGACAAGAAAAAACAAATACAAATCACTAGCGTTTGGTAAGGTTTTCTTTTGTATACTATCTACCAACTTACACTATACATACCAATAACAATGCTTAAATTGTCATTTTTATTTTATTTTATATTGAATATTGAACCATTTATTTCCAAATTCAGCAAATTAATATTTATTATCATATAAATATTTAATATGTAACTTGAATTAACCAACTATATGTTAAGTTGTGACAAAATAATAATTCTTAAATTAAATGCTTAGTAGTACAAATAACCAAGACTTAAAATATAAGTCTCAAATGCTTAGTAACGATGAACAAGAGTTTGTGAGTAATGTTATAAGAATAAGGTAGAATTTAATGAGCATTATATGTACTTTATGCACTAGCTTCTATGTATTTATATAAGTGTGGCATATTATAGATAATATTGTATGGAGAATAGAATTTTGTTTTGAAAATATTTATATCTAAAATAACTGTTTGGAAAAATGTTTAGTAAGTCTAAGAATATACCCTTAAAGATTGATAATTTATTATTATTCACGGACAACTTTTGAATAAATACTTTTATCTAAAGAATATTTAATAAAATAATAAGTTGTTTAAAAATTAAAATTTTTCAAAACAATAATAATACAATTTGTTTCTATCATTATTATATAAAAATTAATTTTTGTTTCATTTATTAAAATAACTTACTAACTTAATGATATTCTGCAATTTTATATTTGCTCATAATTTCTATAAAGTATAACTCAGTAAATTGGAATTATTTTGGTACTGTATATAAGTTATCAATTAACGTTTGTTTACTTATAAGCAGTAGGTATAAAATATGCATTATAAACTTGTTCACCTAAATTCGGATCACTGCCCTATTGAGTTGCCAACAAAAAAATATAAAATTACCATTACAGTACTCTACTAGGGTATAATGCATTAATTATAATTTATTATGTGTGTAATTTTTTTTTTATAGTTGCTTCTATCTACATAGTGCATTTCAATTGAGTCGATTGTTTAACCTTTTGGTAGCTTAATAAAATGGGACTGAAAATAGAATGCTTTAAACATTATCATTAACATTGATGACTTGCACTTGCTCGAATGACCAAGTGAATTAACAATTTGTTATAATATTAATATTTAATAATAATAGTAATATACTAATATAGTAGGTATGTTGTTTAAGTAGGATTTATTGGCTTGGAAATTTTGTAAAAATATGTTCACTGTTTACATTCTAAAAAAAAAAAATTGGTAAATTTATGTACAACACCACATTTTTAATCTGAGTATGTTGACATAAATACTGCGTTTAAAAGGTTGAAATTCATCTATATCCTGTGTAATGTACACATTTTTTTTTTACAGTTAATATTGTGTAGGTATGTATATGTACTATAAGACATATGTAGTTGTTAACAATATTCAATTGATATTGTATTACAAAAATATTTTAAGCATAATTTTATGGTCAGCAAAATATTATTTGTTGGTTTTATTTTTTCATCAAGTCAATTTTTTCACTCTTTTTTATAATGGTATCATATTTTTTCCTTATATGATAGGTACCTATTTAATTAGAGAATACTTTTTGAAAGTATGTAAATAAATTTAATATTGAACCATTACTGTTAATTATTTATAACTTTAAACATTTATAAATAATTACTTAGGTTGGTAAATATTATAATATAATATTTAAAATAGTGTATAAAAGTGATTACACTGATGAGAAAAAATAATTAATAATTTATTTATAGATTATTTAATTTAAACAATATAACTATACTCACTAACACAAATATTCTGTAGACTGTAATGTGGTAGTTATTAATTATTTTTCAAAAATAACTTCTGTTACCTATCGATTTTTATGTTATATTAATACAATGACATATACAATTTATTTTTAAGTAAAAAGAAATTTCAATTATCAAAATATCATCTGATACCTTATATAGGCACATGAATCCATGCTAGATTATATTTTTCGTGTAGCACAATAGTGATGACTTATTGAAACTAGATTTCAGCTAAAAACGTTACAATGTTTTCGTGCTTAGCTGTGCAACTGTTTCTCTAATCTACGCAAAGAATGAATTTGTGTTTGTCCGTTGTTGATAGGTTATTAAGGGAGGTATAGGTGGTACAATTTATTGCGTGGGTGTACATAGATACGTACAATAAGTTAGAAACTTAATGTTCGATGTTGGCGATCGGGGACTATTATAATATGAGTTTTGTGCGCTATTGAACTTGAAGGCTATAAGAAATATAACATTAAGTGCGGCCTGCGGGGCTCGAACCCGTTCACAGAACGTCGTTAACATTGACGATATGCAAGCGAGACGACTCTATAATATACAATCGATTCTCGATTGTATCAGCATAAATATCATACCATTATTACCATTATATGCTTAACCGCACGATATCTACAAGGTAGCTGCAGCTGATAGTATATAATATAATATACAGTAGTTTAGTATTATAGTAATATATACCTATCATTATTTATTTATTATAAACACTTCACCGATTTCCGGTAAGATATTCAGTATCTGTTTTTGCGGAAACTTCTTATGAATATTATCTAGGCCAAATCCTTTGGTGGTGGTACGGGAGGGGTTTCGAATAAATAGTGATAGAAATAACAATAATACTTGTTGTGACTTATGCATGCCACGAGCAGTGGCTCTCGCTTCGCCGTTATAATAATAATATTGTTTTGTATGTTATACAAAACGACGTTAAACTGTGTTTACTCGATATTAGGTACTATAACTATAATCTCTTATTACTTAAATAAATAAATAAATAACTTAAATTTGGAAGGTAGGCTGGATCAGTAGCGTAACCTTAGGTGGATAATATGTTATATGTTTTGTACCCATATAGATAGGTAAATATACCTACTGTATATGCTGCAGATCAAGATAAGTCTCTTTTCTTTATAGTTTATACACATCTTTAACACTATAATAATAATAATAAATAATATTACCAAAGCACAATATTTAGTACTAGTGAATGTGAATATGTGTATATCCGTCGTCAGGATATCTTTATCAATTTTTTTTTTAACTCTTTGTAATAAATTAAAAATATCGCATACAAAATTATCGTCTTACGCGTACCAACCGTTTTTTTGTTTATAAAATTGTTATTGAATCTAATATTTCGGAATGCTACGTCGGCGGTTATATTATTATTGTAATGCGGTGTTTATTTGCAGTGTACATCGCTGTGGAATTGCTAATAAAACAACAGAACACATACATAATAGTATACAGAGTGTCCCATATACTTCCAATTAATTTTCTTGTGTTATAATTAAATAAAAAATGTGAAATATAGTGACCACCCTGTATAATGTGTATTGTATACTACCACTAAAGTATAATAATAATATACGGTATGCATTTGCCGGGTGTACACCTATATATTTGGGTTTATTTTTTCGATGTTTTTTTTTATTTTTGTTGTTGTATGTGTACAACGCACACGCGATTTCTAGAAATCCTTCGTCGACCTTGACACAGTGCGTAGGTTACGGGCGACGATGATATGTGGCGGCGTTGTCTCACGAATTACGTTACATATTATATTATTATTAGGTATATTATAAATTATAATATTTCAAAACCGTTTGCCCGGCCAACGATTTTTTTTTCGGAACATTTTCACGGGCGAAATTATATTATATTATTATTATTCCGCTTTGGCGCGCAAATGCTCTGCGTACGTATAATATGTATATTAGTATAAATAGCAAGTATATTATAATTGTTTTCGCAACGATTCCATCGCTTTGACGGCCGCAATCGTTAACCTTCCGCGGAATACCTTGACAGTGTTGGCTGGACAGTTTTGTTTTAATTACATATTATATACTGCAGTCGCAGTATATTCGTATCCAGTTTGCGCAGTAGTCGACCTTAAAAACTGTAGGTGGTTTTTTTTCCTACCTGTATCGTGTATGCCCGTTTGTTTTATCGTATTCGCTACATGGTAATATTATAGTATATCATTTTAAAACGAAAGCGCGAACCTATTGCGCGATAGATTTTATTGTTTTTATTTTATTATTATTGTGTACCGTTTTTTATAATAATATTAATAAAAATAGGATTTGTTTTTGTCCTGTACAGGTGATGCTAAAAGTCTTGTGGATCCCGTAGAGAAACCGTACACAGTCGTCAGGAGGATTCGAGGACACCAGGTGTGCCGGAGGCATGTACCCCGATTTTTGGTCCGTGGAGAGCAGATTGTTCTAGTGGCTAAATGTCTAGCTTGAACGGCGATATTATACAACAATGTGATAATGTTTAATAAATGTATATTTTTTTCATACGGTGTTTTAACTTAGTGTTAAGGACGAACAAACAAAATAAATCTGACCGATAACTATAAATTAATAAATAAATATAAATCCTTTTAGTTCTAGTGAGAAGAGGAGACGGCGACGATAAATCGTATGCAGATTGTAAATATTGTAAGACAATAACGAATGAAACGAAATTATAAATATGTTTCAGGAGATGTCGCAATATCTTGTTAAATGAAAATTTTCGAATTTTAAGCACTATTATTTTCGTCGCAGTGTTGTCAGAGAAAATGCCTCATTAAGTGGTGGAGGGGGGGTATATTATGAAAATAGTATAAGGTAAACCGCCTTTAATAATATTGTAATAGTATATAAATGGTATGGTCGTCGGATCCCTATAATATATCATAAGCGGAAAATTGAATAACGGTACTTTCTCCTCGCGCTGCAGAAAAAGAAAATAAACCAGAATAATATGCTCGTCGCCGCTTGTTCGCATTCTGCACAGTTGGGATTATTCGGCGACCGTCAGTGAAAGTAAACGCACTAAAACTTTCACCGGTTTCGGTCTTCTATAACTGGTGTGATATCATATTATTATTAATGTAACGGCATTCACAATTTTCACACTAAACGACGATTATACACAATAATATATATATATACATTATACATTTGCCGGATAACTGGAACGGGATTCAAATAAATATACATACCTACTACCACTCGGTACCTTCAATGCGACCGTAGTAAATTGAAGGTATATGTTTTTCTACTAATTATTCGAAAACGAAATTTAATTAAGCGTGTACGTGGTGTGATGACTGCAAATATTCACGACTTTAATTGTTCCAAAATATGGCGTATTTTTTTTTTTCAAATAGATACCACGAAAAACGATATTTACGAGAAACTGTTAATTTTTAAAGAAAAAGAAAACATTCTATTTCAATTATCGTCCTGTCCTGTGATAACCACTTACTGTATACTGCAAAATTAACGCGAGATTATAGGCATGTTCCTAGAGCTATGCAATTAAAGGAAGGCGAGATTTTCTCTAGGCTTAATAATTGTATAAGTAATAGGTAATACTCCAAAATTCAGCACGTTAAACAAATTTAAAGTTTTACGATAATTTTAATTTTAAGCTGAACTTTATCAATGGCCAATTATTATAGCTGTTTTGTAAAATAAAAATAGTAATAGACAATATTATGATGTATCTAATAAGTAATAATGTCAGTCGTAGTTATGGTTAAAGAGTAACTGATGAAACTATGGTAATATTATGAATACCTAGTTTAATATTATCGATCATTACCTATCTAATAAAATACAAATAAAAATGTTTATGCATCATAGGCGTAGCGTGATGAATTTATATGGAGGGGCTATAGCCTTTGTTATCCTTGTGGAAAATCTGACAGAAGTGTCCAGACATAGAATTCTGGGGGGATCGACATAATTTTGAGGAAGCTATAGCCTCCTTAGCCCCCACCATTCTACGCCTATGTTAAGCATAAGTGTGAGGTAGGAGGTATACCTAACACATGTACTATGCTAACTAATAAGTAATATAACACTTCATGCTTCACATTTATCGGATGAAATATTGAGCGCCTTTCCATGATATAATACTGCGTGGTTCTATTCTATAATTTAGATGAATTAAAAAATGAGTCATAAGTCAAAAACAAGAAAAAGAGCATGTTTAAAATAATGTAAGTAACACTAAATGTTTTTATAAAAAGTATAATTTTAAATGTAATTTGGAATTCATAAAATACTGAATACAGAATAGGTACTAGTAGGTACTAAGGATTGTATACATATATATATATATATATAAGGTACCTATACACATTGTATATATATAGGCTAATAAAAAGTTTAAAACGTTTGAAAATGTTTTTCAAGATGCTCTTAAAATTGCAGGTTATTAAATTTATGGACGAAATTATAAAGAAACTAGCGACTAGGGGAAATCTGTTGTAATTTTTTTTTATTCATATTATATGTGTTCGTAAATTGATTTGCGAAATTACAATTTAATAATATATTTATATCATGCGTCGCGTCATGGGCAGAATTGCAGAATCTTCCATGTGACCGTCCCAAAATCAAGGCTTTATAATATGCATTGTTCCTCAGTAGTTGTTAATATTTATAATATAATATTAAATAGTGTATGAGCCGACTGCAGCGCCGTGAATAATAGATATTCTGAAATAAAAGAGGTAGGTATATAATATAATATTTTTATAACGATGCCGGGGGCCCAATTAAGCTAATTGTACAAATGTATAATATAGATTAGAACAATGCCGCGAATAGTTGTAGTTGTTTTTTTAGTAAAATATTCTCTCACGCGCGCGCTCGCGATAACTGATGATGCCGCGATCCGGACGGGTCCGAAGAGCTTTTTTTCCTCGGGTTCGTCGGCTATGCGCGAAAGACGTTTCCCGTTAAAACGCCCGGCAGATGACCCGTGCGGCCCCCGACCAGACTATTATTGTTATCATCGTCATCATCATTATAATGAATATAATATAATATACAATACGCATTATTGCGTTATCATATGTAGGCATAGGTACTATTCTATACAGTCATATATTATATACAGGGTGTATCAGATAGAACTGACTAAAAAAAAAAAAAAAATGATGCTAATTAAACGTACAACAAAATTTGTGAAAATTATATAATTAATAAATAATTTAAGAAATATACTCATTTCAGGAAATTTCCAAAAATAATATTTTGAAAGAAGTTATAACGCTCCAAATTAATTTACGCAAAAAAATATTGATATTTTAAAAAATTCTAAAAAATAAACTAATTGATTCAGATAAATATTTTTACCATCAAAATTTTTCTTTTAATTAAATTTACAAATTGGCTATTTTGAATTTTTCCAATAAAAATTTAATCAAATTTAAATTTTTTTACTATTAAAAAATAAACAATTTTTTTTATATATTGTATGTGTAGCGCAAGTTTCTCTTATGTTTGTATGTACTTTTTGTATGACGAGATAACTAGAAATATACATAGGTGTATAGAGATTTCTTGTGTACCCAAGTGGTCAAGTCACCCTAAAAAATAACCGTCTACTTACAGTATAGAAAACTATATATCAGAAAAGTTACCATACGTCCGTGAAAAGACTTTATCTGGCACGCTAACAAGAATTATTTTTTTTTTTTAATGGTGAATATAATTAGATTCTCAACGTTCTCGTTAATTTTCATATTTTATTTTGATTTCAGTGATCCCTGATGTTATACTATAGTATTATATTCAATGGAGAGGAGATTTGAAGGATTGCGACGATAAAACTACATTGTCGTGAACATAGTTATAAAGCAGGCGTAGTTCATTTTAGAAGAATTTCAAGAATTTGTCGTCGTGGTCGCTCATTTAATAATAATAATAATATGTAAAATGTACATTGTAGTATTGTACACATTACACGCGTATTGTTACTTGTTTATTATCGATATAATAATATAATAATTGTTATGCATTATTGGTTGATATATAATATTATTGTAATATACCTATACTATTTTTGTTTGAAGAATTTAATCAATAAATTATTCGGATGGTTAATTAGCCGGTGGTTGCTCGTTGGAATACATACCAATTACAAATACATCGCCGGATACGGGAGACTCGTGAATCTATTCTGTGGCTGCGGTTGACCTAAATTTGTGTAAATAACCAGCAACGTTTTTGTAATATTAAATCATTCCGTGGATTACAAATTATATAATCCATAATATTCGGTATACATAATATGCGAATCATTTGCGGGGAAGAAAATAAAAAGAGATCTCCGCCGCCAGGCAACTTATTCAATTTTATAATAAATCCGACGGATGATCATGTTGCTTGTTTAACGCGTCAGCGGATCAGAATATTATACCTATGTTATTTTAGTGCACTGCTGAAATCATAGCGGAAAAAAAGTCGTCACGTGTTTTACCGAGCAAAAATTAGTATAGAAAAAACCATAAAAACTGAGAAAAACAGTTAGAAACGCACGCGCGTAATATCGCCTCTTCTTGCAGCATCCCCCGACATAAAATCTGATGAACGACCGAACGTATTATTTTAATTTTTTTTTCTCTCTACGATACGCGTCACTCGTAAACGAAATCGAAACAAATTTTTACCGACTTTCTATGTAACGGTACACAATAATAACCACATAATATTATTTTGTTTTGCCTATTTATACATTAATTATGATTCTCGCAATCGATGGGCAATACTACGATGGGTATAATAACAATAATATAATTAATATTATATAGAAATTAGATTCAGATAACTTATCGTTTTCTTAGGTATAACTGTATAAAACAACGTATTTACGCATGCTTAAAATAATGAATTAAAAAAAAAAAAAAAAAAATGTTTTTATACTAATATTAACTCTATTCCCACAGGATAAAGTTCGAAAATGCGAAGATTACATAATATGCCTAAACATTTAATCATGAACATTATATCTGTTTGAAATTGCCGCTGCCGATTTCCAATAATTAGCCTTTCCGATAACCCTCGACCATTCATCAATGTATATTTTAAATTTATTTCGCACGTTCCTGCAACATCGATAATGCGTTGGTTGATGAAAACATCCTGACTGGTAATAATATTAGACAAGAATAATATTACATCTAAAGGGTTGCAAGATGTTTCTATTTGTTTTGTAGTTATCTTAATAATTTCTTGTCTACCTTAAGGTATATCATACGAACCGACGGAATAAACAATAATAATTATTGACGGAATAATTAATAATTAATAACAAACGACAACACCACGCAGGGTCCTTTGTGCGGTTTGAAACGCTTCAAACCGTTTTCGTTAAAAAAAAAAAAACCAAACGTATTTCGTTCTCTGATCTAAAAGTAAACAATATATATTGAGTTGGTACTGACATCTCTAAAACAGTCTATGCGATGCTTTTGATACGTCCACGTACGCGTTTAATATTCTATAATGTTAAATAATGTATTAGCTCTTTATACACGTAACGAAATATAACGAGATATAACGTTTATATATCATATATAAATGGTTTAAGTTTTATTCCGTATTATATAGAAATACCTATATGATAATATGCTCTATATTATAATCACGATATTAATCTCTTGCAGACGCATGCAAAAACTTTGTAACCGAGAAATACGTTTCTAAGCGGATAGCGTTAAAATGTTTTTATCACACATTTTTTTATACATGAGACCATATTATTAAGTGCAATGTAGACGGTTGTATTATTGCTTATAAAAAAAAACAAAATTATACCTAGGTACATTTATAATATATGTACAAACACGCCTCTCTTCTTTTCCACATTTGTTTTACAGTAATTTAATATCGTCAAAGTGCTCTTTTATTTCTCCCATAGGTATATTTTGATCTATATTATTAATTATTGCTATGAAGGAAATCCAAATGGTGGAAATTTGTGTGGTTATACACTCGCAAATTCAAATTTATTCGATGAGAATGAGACGGAAAAGTTTAAATAATTTTTTTTTTTCATTAAAATATCTGTAAAACTGACAATTTTGTAATATTTTGTGAAGTATTTCATCTTTGCGGGATTAATGTTAAAAATCGCATGTCAATAATATTAAATACACATTTTGTAAATGTTGTATATAAAAAAAAAACTTTCCAAGATGTTTCTTACAACTTAATAACTTATAGGTATGTATACGTGTACTGTAGAATATATAAAAATGATTACATATATAATTTATGACTCAATGCTGTGTGGCCATAACTTTCATATTAATAATAAATAATAATTAATATAATATCTATATGTTATACCTAAAATTACAAATAGATTACATTAAATGTAGGTAGGGCACAAATCAATGTAGGGAATCGGATTTCCATTTTAAGATAAAACCAAACTTTATATTATTTTTATATAAAAGAAGGTATTATATTATATTATGAAAATTGTAATGCAACTGACAAGAAAATTACAAGTTGAACATAAAATATTTCATACTTGCAAAACAAAACAAAAAGTACCCCTATAATATTTTACATAGTATGCGTGTCATCTGCTATAACAACAATTTAACTTAAGCACACTCGTATACCTTTTTATTATATAGGTGTATCGTGTACCTATGTAAATTTGACGAAAATCATGATTTGTAATGTTTTTATTCAAATGGCTCCAATCTCTAGCCCTTGTATGTATTATATAATTTTAGTATACAATTTGTAAGTGCAATATTTTTTTTGAGAAATTCTGTGTATAAGCAACGAATAATGAACCTACGACTTTATTTATAAACATTTAAAGTGAGCGGGGTGCTACAATACGATTGTGGGTGAATTAAACATTACTTCTACAATCTACACTCCATGTTTATGACTTAACTTTAAATTACCGAGTGTAAATATTTGACTATTGGTTTGATAGACGATATTTAGATTTCCGAAATTCCGAGAAGAGTGTTTTGTTTAGGGGTATTATATTAAAATTATAATATGTAGGTCAAGGTTTAAAAAAATGGTTAAATTAAAAAAAATCTATTTATTTGCTGAATATCGGAAGTTGATACGATGAAAAATATAAAATATATTAGATAATATAATATTAAGTAGTTATTTTGTGTAAGTGAAAGGTTTTTCATTCAAATGTTCACCGTCGACTAGTTAATTTTCCTGTACAACTAAACATAAAAAGGATTCCTTTGGTCGAGCTAGTGATGACGCTTTTACTTAAGTAAGTAAGTGTATACCGTGACGTATAATTAAAATGCCTACATTGAGTACATTTATTCTGTAGTGACAAAGAGTCGATTAACTGAGCCAAAATCAAATATTATAATGTCGTTAAAATATGGCGACGAGTGGTTGTGACGACCTCAACACCGCCCGTACGGTGTATTAAGTGGTGTCTGATAGTATACGCATGGCCTATACAGAAATAATATAATATCATCAAGTGGGTGCAACGGCGGCGGTGGCAGCGGTCGCAACACGAATGCCTTTGACCGAGGTCGTCGGAAACGGTATACTACGTTTATATTATTATTATTATTATTATAAAACGCGCACGCGTATCCATGACGACCACGGACTGTAATATATGAATCGAGTCATCGCGATTCGAGAGCGCGTATTTTTTCGTTGAAAAATTTTTACAGATTGTAATTTGTTAGTAATATAATATGTACTTGTATTTGATTAATACGTTATGATGTTATTTACCGCCCAGAGACAATGCCATTACCTTTATAAAGGCACGTTATAAAAAGCTCATATTATATTTAGCTAGGTTACGTTACGGTTTTCTAATCTATCATTTTAGTCTGATTTATTTCCCCAAAACTTATGAGAACTGAAGAAAAAAAAAATTGGAATATTCGATTTGTGGGGAAACCGGGGAAAATGAACCCATCCTAGTCATTTATGTAATGATATTACTTGATGAAATGACATAAGACTAGTAAAGCTTTTTTTCCTGTACTCAATTTGAAAAACATAGATTGTGTATATAATATAGTCTCAACGTCGAAAAAAATTTTTTTTATTAATATCAAATATTGATTATATTATACCTATATTAATTGCATGTATTATTTTATCATAGTATAGTGTATATTAATTTTATTAATTATACTACTAATAGTATTTTATATTGTTTATTATAATTTTTAGTACCTACTTAATTTTACTACTTAGTTTATAGGCGTATTTATACAATGATAACGCAGAGGCGGAGTGTCAAGGGATACCAGACGAGTTTTTTTTCTATAACTATGCATATAAAATAATAGGTACCTCGAGTACTTATACAATTCTAATTATTTAATATAAAAACAAATATTTAAAACAATCGTGACTTGTCTTAGTGTAATATTTTAATACGAGTAATAGCATACACCCTTCAACACTAAAACCATTTAACTATAATAGTATATAGTGTATATTTATTACCCGAAGTGTTTAAAGTGCACAATTTTATTCAACTCTATTGTGCCAATAATATTGAGTACCTATTGAATACATATATTTGTTAGTTATTCAAATTGTTCAAAGCGCGATGAAAAAATGTACTAGATTGTTGTATTGTGTGTAAAAATACAAATTTAACTACACCTTAAAATACATCGTGTCACACGAAAAAAATGAACGAAGAAAAAAATCTTCTTGATTGCGGAGACAAGCGTGATGCGTCGAGCTATATGTAAGTATATTAGGTACTTATTATTATATTTCATGCTTATCACGAACATCGCGAATAATTTTATGATGACTTAATATGTAATGATACAGTATTATAGTCATAAATCATAATATTATTATTTTTTGCATATTGCATAATATTATGTTTTACGTGTATTGTATAGCTATAGGTTTGAAATACGTGTGTCAGGTTAGTGTAATTAATATTTAGGTTAGGTAAGGTTAGTGTATTTAATACATTGTGTAAGCATAGATTTAAAATATTTAATGATGCGTAAATAGTAAATAGTTTGAAATAATACGATATTATAATGCCTATAATAATTTGACTATTGTATTATTGATAACGAGAGTATAGACCGCCCAGAATAATATTATGAGAGGACTACGATAACAATATTTTCATATAATATTTGGCATGAATACGTTATTAATGCCGGAGGTAAATGTCGACAATTTACAACTACTGATGGAAAAAATGATTCCAAGTAATACATCTAATTCGTCTCATCTTATACGTTGCGAAAAAGAAAACGGATATCTATTAGGTACATAGTGTCTTATAATTCGTTCGACTGTCAAATAATTTTTTTAATAAGTATTATTTTTCTCAGAACCGATTTCTCATCATACAAACCAATAATATCTATATCATTAAATTCTATCATACAAGATAAGTTTTATATTTGTACAGTCATAAATGTTATTAATATAACTGAGGGTTTGGTTGAGTGTATTGTGTATACTTATATATGGTAAACTATCTAACCACGTTTATCTACCCAAATGAACATATTTTAATATTATAATTATAGATAATAATATAATGTAGGTATCTCCTATGATTGCAGGTTTCGGAATTATAGAAACGAAAGTGTTTTTACGCTTCTCGGACAGGTGAGAAAATTGAACTAACGCGCATTTATACGCTTTACAATTCATTTTTGGCCGGGACGTATAAACTAGTATTATAAAACGATAATCAATTTCTACGCCTGTACATAATAATAATATAATCATCGATAACTCGTCAACCTAACCTAACTCGTCTGTCACGTCATATTCGTAACATCATTACGCCATAATATTATCATGTTTACATGTCGTGATAGATAGGTAGGTACGCTATAAAATATTCATCAACGGTCTCGAATCGTTATATTGTATTTGTTTTTTAGCTGCAATGTGAATTCGCACTCAGGTCTGCAGCGTTTAGTTGTTGGGTCGATGTATAATATTATTATTTATGACAAATTTGGCGAACGACTTGAATTTTAAGTTTTCCATTATTCCGACACCTACGATTGAAAATTAAATATATAACAAAAAATCCGAAAATGACATGGCGCACACGGTTATTGCAGTATACATCAAACATTTATGTATATATTATTATAGAATATATATAATAATAACAATAATATAATATTATAACGTGAGTAATATGCGAGTAAATTGTGAGTCTACATAGGTAATTGCATTTTTTGAACTGTAAACAGTCATTCTTTAGAAAACTATATTATTAACTTTTTGTGACTATTATAAATTTAAAAAATGTAATAAAGATTTTATCTTGCCTTTCTTTCTAGCTCATTGCAGTCTGTTAGTGAAGGGTGAACTAACTATTGACTTTTGTAAAACGCAACATTTGTGGTCCACTGTTCTTTTCTTTTTCACTATTCACTAGTAACATGTATAAAAAATATTCCACTTACAAATAGTTAATAAGTTTTAAGTGTTTAAAGTTTATAGATGAGTTTAGTGAAGTGTGGCACATGAGGGAGAAGGAAACACCACCAAATGTTAGTTCTTTATTCCATTCATTTTAACTTAACTAACTTACCTATAATAAATAAACCATTAATTGTCCAAATTAAACTTTTTTTTTTGTTGGTGCTTTAAAAAATATTTTCATTAGGATTATGAAATTGAAAACGTTTTTGT
The DNA here is from genome assembly GCA_009835225.1 of Aphis craccivora. Lineage (NCBI taxonomy): Eukaryota > Metazoa > Arthropoda > Insecta > Hemiptera > Aphididae > Aphis > Aphis craccivora. The sequence continues at coordinate 31,755 of VUJU01002007.1, forward strand.
GAGTTATTATATAAAAAAATCAAAAGCTTAAAAGTTAAAAGTGATAATGATAAAATATTATAAAAATTATTATTATTATTAATTTATTTATAAATTATTCAAAAACGTTGTTTTGAAATGACATCAGCTTATGTGTAAAATATATTGTCCAAAAAGTTAAAAGTTTTTAAGGCAGGAGCATTTAAAGTGTATAAACCCTTAATATGGATCAACCCGTATTATGCTTGTATACGTCATAAGTCATAACTAGAACAGTTACAAACACAAGAGGGATAGAATTTACTTGGAAAATGTTTTTATCTTAATGTTTTGGTGAAATGTTTTCGATCTATGGCGGCACGTAGTGGGACAGTGTAAGTGTGCGCATGCGGTTCGTGGCTGCAGCTATATAATACAAACGTGTGTATTATTTTGACACGGGTTAACTAGCACGTTTAAAAATTTTAATTTTAATTTGATGTATAAGAAGTTACAAGTTTATAATAATAATATATTAATTTGGATTTTTGTTTATAATGTTTGAGTTTCGAATCTACTTGTGTCCAAATAATCACTTTGCGACATTTTGCTTGATTTCTATTTATTTTGTTCTGAATTTCTATTAAAAATTCAAATGTTTTACTGTTTTTTATTATTGTGAAAAATGTCGACGTCGTGTTAAAAATATATATTATTTTTTATAAAACTGTAATAATAATCACAAATTCACAAACATTGAAACATGGTCTGTAAGCACCTTATTAATGCAAATAACAGTTCAACCACGATCTTGTTTAATTGCATTTATTCTATGTGTCATTCAATTGTATATGTAAATGTAATAAGTATAATAGATATAATATAGTTCTCACTATTCAGAGTTTATATAGCCAGAGTCATTTATGTTATGAATGAGTGCAAACACTTTTGTGATTTTTGGTACAAAACACAAATATTTGCATGTCTTTAACTATCCAAATAATATTATATGTGTATAATAATATAGTATATATGTAAATATATATATACATATATGTGGATTGATTTATATTGCAACAGAATGAAAACAAATATATTTTGTGTATATATAGACTTCCGGATAGAGAAAAAAACTTTTAAACAACAAATTAATTTTAAAAGGTCGAAAATTTAAAATTGATGAAAATATAATGACGAAAGCATAATAAAGAAACGTTAATATTTTGTTTATTATTTGAATAAATTGTGCGTAAAAATATTCTTTTTAACTATTGATGAGTAGTTTTAAATTAAACTTCAATCAAACACAATAAAATACATTTTTTATTGAATAAGTTATTTCGGTAACTGTGAACGAACCTTTTCAAAGAGTAAAAATAATAGGAATAAATATAAGTGCACGGTGCACTTGTTAAATATCTACTTGGGTCTACGCCATTACTTATGTATCTAATTATTTATTATATTATATAGATATAATGTATGCATGTAATAGCTAGTGAACCTTCGGTGAGGTTTTTTATATTAAAATTCGTATTGGTTTCAAGTCACATAATAGTATAGAATGTAGATAATTATATACGTGTTGTTATGTACGGTGCAAATTAAATACAATGTAGGGGATAAGGATAAGCACTTGCAACCCCTAAATACAATATAACTACCTATTCTGCGTATGGCTAACCGCGGTTGTCGCTCCCGTAAGTAACTGGTACCACAGCGCAACACTTGATCGCGAGTTCGTTCAACCCTTATTTAAATTATAATATATTTTGTGCGTACTTTTACTTTACTATTTTTTGCAATTTATTATGACGGTGATGGCGTTAATCAATTGTCGCGCGTGCAATAGTATTGTAGTCACGATGAAATTTATTTAGGATAATAATAATAATAATTTTTAACGGACGGAAAGGAAAGGGGGTAGAAATAATAATAATTAACAAACAGAAAACCGAGGTACACCACACAATATGTATTTATATATATTATTAAAAATCTCTACAGCGTGAGTGTGAGGTGCGCAGGGGGACGGTATATTGTCGTTTGTCTATCAAGAGGGTGTAATGGGTGTATATTATGTAGTAGTCACTGGTAGTTAAAGTAGTAGTAAAATAGTGCATGTATATATATATTGTGTTGAGTAAGGGATGTTGCAAGGTTCGACGACCCTCCCCGGCAAAGGGGGTGGCGACGGCGGCCGTGGGCGCTTGGCGCTGTCGCGCCACCTGTGCACCACCGTGCCAGACGGGCGTGGAAAGACGAAGGTGGAGGTGGTGAAGAAAATAATAATAACTACGATAAGCCATTGAACTTTTAGATGAAGCGGTGCAGCGGTCGTGTGACCACGACGAGACGTTGCACAAACAGAGTTTGATATTATATAAAAATATTGTTATTATATTATTAAAATTATTATTCCTATACGCGTCAACGAGTGTGTGTGTATAATGTATTATAAGGGTGTATTATGCTGCATCACCGCGGCAAAGAGTAACTCTTTTGACGTGCGGCAGACCGTCGCAATTATATATTTTATAATATCCATTATTATCGTATAAAAAGTCACAACAACTGTCTCCGTTCATGATTCATGCTGTAGTGATTCCAGCTCGAGTATGGGTGTATATTGTCATATAAATATATAATATAATATAAATAATAATAACGACAATGTTTGCGAATATCGAAATCAATCTACCCCATAAAACCGATCAGTTTCTTAAACAAATAAGCTGATTTTGAGATATTAATTCGCGTGGATAATTAAGGATACAATTATTTTTATAGTACATTATATTATATAATATATATGTATTATGTAAGTACCATAATATTATATTGTTAATAACCTCGTGAAACGATAACCTTGCATTCAAATGTCTGTATTGCAAGTTTATTAGAATAATGTATGCTAAAAACTAGAATTTTCCACCCATACCAATCGATAATTTTTGAAAATCAAACATAATAAAACATCTATACTAACCTAACCTATCTATACTTAATGATATAAACGCGGGTTTCGTAAAACCAAGTTTGGTGTTGTACGCTGTTCGGCGTGGGTTTTTGTCACGGTGCATAAATGTTTTCGATTTTCCAGAAAATTCACCATTGTCGTCTATAATATAATATAACAACTTTGTATTTTTAATATGTAATCGGTGTGAAAATTACAATTGTAGGCTGCATGTCTCAGTGTTCTTTTTTGTTTATAAATTTGAGGGTAGTATATAAAATCGCAGTGTTTGAAAGAAATGTTAAAAAAGAAATCTCTGCTCAAATTCAAAATATTTTTCATGGCACACATTAATATATTGTTGAATGTACACGGCTGAAATTCACCGTGTTTTGCTTGTCTACAAGGCGTGCAATTAAAATGTAAACTGAAAAAACCGGCGGACGAAAAGAAACCGAAATATTAAATTTTTTTTCCTAAACAAAAAAAAATAAGAATAAAATTGATATTTTCGAAACGGATGACCCCAAAAGAAGGTCGCAGCCTTCGGCCGGATCACTTTCACGTGGACAAGGCCGTTCGGTGTCGGCGGCAGAGCGGTGAGAGGACGTGCGTGCGTGTGTGTGGGTGACGGTCGTGAATATTCGTCAGAATCGGCGGCGGTGGCGGCGGCGGCACATATGCGAATTACCATACAGGGTGTCCCCCGCCGTCGCGCGTGCGAAGATTCGTATATTATACGCGTTTTGGCGCCGAAGGCTCTCGAAAAACCGGCAACTAGTGTGGGTATGGGTGCGTGTGCGTGGAGGGGTAAACGTATGAAGGAAGGGGAGGCGTTCGTCCAGGTTCGCGTCCTTGTCCGTTCAATGTCTATGCCGAAATTATGTATCTCTATATGCGCACGTGTCCGCGAGATAAATTTTTTTTCTATTTTTAATAGAATAAAGATTCTCTACATATGGAATATAATATAATATATACTCGCATTATTATTAATGTTATTATAATTATAATTATTATCTTTATTGTGATTTTGTTTTATGTTCTCTCACCATTATTGGTCTTTGAATATGAATTCGAATGTTTTTATTGTTTACAAACGGTGGACGGGAACGACTACAATACATTTAAACATACTTTTATTTTATTAACTTCAATGATAATTTTTGTAACCGTATAAATATTGGTTTTTATTTTTTTGTCGTTTCTATGTATTATATCATATAATTAATATATTATAAGGTACGTTTAAATGGTTTTTATTTGACGTGCTTCGTCTAGACCGGACGTCGGGATGACGCACCGTGTCTCGTACCTACGCGTTACATATTATATAGTTTTACCGAAAAGTATATAGCTATATTATAGCGTCTATATACTATCAAATATGCATAAACGTACGTCGATAAAAACACAATAATCGCCTCTATACCACACAGATACGACTAATAATGAACGTTTAAATATTAGGTACTTACAATTTTTTTTTGTTTTATAGTTTTATAGTTTTTACTTTTTACTATTGTTTTTAACAATATTGTATTTATCGTGCCTTGAACTATGTTCTATTAATAAATAAATTATACAATTTAAAATATAATGCATTTTGAACTTGGATTAGGCCTGCAGAACTTTAAAGTTTATGCAAGTAAAGGTCCGGAAATTTCTTTACGAAGTCCCAATACTAAACCCGCGTAGTGGAAGCTGATACAGTATTTACGAGTATATTGGTACGAATCATGAATATATAATATAATCGTTATTGGTTGTTGTATGACAACTATACCTTTACTTAACCAAAGTATATAGTTACCTACTTAACATAACAACGGTCATCCCCGACAATAAAGAAGAGTGCTGTATAGTTGGGTCGGTTTATATTATCGTGAAAGCACTTGCAAAATTTGAAAGCAGTCTAAAAACTATATTTACGGATTGATATTTGATTGTGATACGCTTGACGAGATATACAGAACATGAATCTGCAACATAGATAACAAAACGAGAGGACAAAAGGACAGAAGTCAATTTAAAATGTTAAAAAAAATAAATGTTCATAATTCCAAGGACAAAACTCTTAAGAGTAAAAAGAAAATCGAAATATACGGTTCGACGGTCTTAATAGTGCCTGTATAAAATATAACAAGTAATATAGTTCGTCTATAGATGTATGGTAATTATACTCATCTTCCGTTTGACTAAAATAGATGGTACATTCAATAAATTGATATACATTTATTTTGGTTTTGAATCATATGCTTGGACAAAATATAATAATTATTACTTCATTTTTTTTTTTTTTTTAAACATAATATTATACACGGATATTCGGTTTAGAATAAAGTTTTTTTTTATTTCATTACATTTTTTAGTTGACGATTTCACCGTTAGTAAGTTATACGCGCACATTAAAAATAATATTGAACCTAAACATAATTTTTTTGGTTTGTTCACGACAAGTACAGTAGATAATAGTATAATATTTATACAATTTATGACCATGCGCTGTCGTGACGAACGTATATAATTGTTTTGATAATGGTGAGTGATTTATATATCGTCCTCAGTGACGACGACAACGCGTTAAACTGCGGTAATAAATCATATATTATACATCGGGTGGTATACCTACTGTAATAGATATTAGATATCAAAGTACCTATAGGTGAGGTTAGGTTAAGTATAAGCATAATGTATAGGTTATGCACTATTGTGTATAATAGACCGTGGCACACAGATCTATTACAAGTATGATTGAGAATAAGGGGAGCAAATCCATGAATAAAATAATATCGAACGACCATATAAAAGCAAGCACATTGTTAGGACCTAAATAAGTATTATGAATCATTTTGAAATGTTCAGACATAAATATAAAATAAATAATTAACTAATATGTACGTATTTAAATAATTAACCTTGTATAAATAAGCACAACTAAATTGTTAAACAAATGTGCAAATTAAAATAACTGTAATTTAAAACCATATACAAACATAAAATGTTGGAATCAATTTTCCAGTTTTTCAAATCCTATTATGCAAATAAATATGAGCCTTCTACATATTATTATATAACGTGACATTGTATGATGTTGGTGAAAATATCAAAACATTGGACGTTTTTGACTGAGGCCTTCGTGTAAACATTGGAAACCGTCCGGAAACTTCCAAAAAGTGAGTGAAATATGAACCGCGTTATTATATTAATTTGTTCATTATTAACCGAGATTCCGATATCCTGATATGCGATTTAAAATGAACGGTGCCGACGGAGCGTCCTCGTTGTCGCGGATCCCGTGTCCCCGCCATGGTTCAGCCCGATTGAACGTCTCGTCCGAGACCCACATTTTTCATCTTTCGGGCTGCATCGACGGGTACTCGATCAACCGTTTGACGGTTTATAATCGACGAATTTATTATAATATATACATACATAATTACATAAACGTTGTGAATATAGACGTATCTTTCGCGATTTTGATCCGTTAATTATGGTATAGGTATCTACTGTTCAGTGTTAACTGTACTCCGACGCTGCGGTGTTTAGAGATGCCGCAGAGGTCGCACTAACGAAACCGACAGCTAAGACGAAAACTAAATGTATAAAAAATTAACAAAAAACGAAAGCGATCATCGCAACGGTACATTCGTTCAAAAAAACAGAGGAGCAAATTTTCCGACAGCCACACTGCAGTTGTACTCGTGAGTACGAGTAAAAGAAAGGTGTATAATATAATGTATATGTATATATCTGACTCTTGTGTTGAACCGAAAAAAAATCGTGTCGAAGGTGAAAGTACCTACGTTTTACTCGTACTCGCTGGACAACTGTTTTTCGATTATATTTTCGCGTTTCTCTTTTTTTTACCGTTTTTATTATTATTATTATTTAGACTCGGCCGCGGATGATGGCGCAAGGTTTACCATCGAACCGGTGTTGTTGATATAATAATGTTCGATGATAATATTATTATGTTTACGAAAAATAATATTTTTTACAATACATAAAAATATAGGGTATCCATCAGGAACAAAAGGTTTTCGCAACAAGCTGTATAATAACATGTGATATATCATATATATATATTATAGTTTCATAAACGTACAACGCATATAGACAACATACAATATTATGTGATGCAATCACTCGGGACAGGACTTGGCTGGTTAGCTGCAGGTTCGTGTAGCTTAAATATAATGTATACTAATGGTGTAAATACGTTTTTCCGTCATCGCATATATCATAGGTGCGGAATATACCTACAGTGCAGTGTTACCGACTTAACTAGCGCGCATTTTATGTATACACTACCGGATGAAACGTGCGCGGTATCCGCGGCTGTAGCCCCTGTGCAACCGTACACCGCTGGGACCGTGGGGGGGTGGTGGTGAACAGTATCCTCTCATATATGTGGGTCACCTAATTCGCGACCGTTATACTATATTATCCGGACGTCTTCTTCACATATACACATGTATACGATTTATACACAATCATACATATATAGGTACTCTGTACGCTGCGCTTACGTGTTTTTCGGAGCTCGCGAATCGGGTCAAGTCGATATATAATATACAGTACCGTGCGCGACGTATAAAGTCGCCATAATATAGTGCATCCTCGCACACACACACACGCGCGCGCGGTTTATATTACACGTTTACTTACGTCGGTGTACACTTGTACGATATTATATACGTATGTGTACGATAAATTCACTACGGCGAAATCCGGACGTCATATAGGTACATAATATACACGCTCGTCCGTCGGAGACGGAAAAAAAGTGTAGAGTGCAGTGTATAGATATGTTGTGTGTGACGACCCGGCACAGACACCCCATCCCTCTGACCATAGCACGATGATGATAATAATAATAATAGTACCAAATACATATAATAATCTATATATATGAACAGCTATCGTATATTACGACTGAGCGTGTAATTTTACGGTATGAAACGGGCTGCAGAATATTAAAGTTTTACCCATGTATACACACACATATATATAAATAGGTATGAAATATATTTATACGCACACAATATATATAATACTAACATTATACACGATCTACACACATACGCGTCATTGTCCGGCATATATTATGTTGCGTGTACATAATAATAATATAGCCTCAAAATTCAAGGTGTATGTGAAGGTGACGCGAGTCGAACGAACAGACGACGCCGCCGCCATGAACGCGCCGAAGGTTGTCGTCGTCCGAACAATGTCATTAGCATTAGATGGTAATTCGATTAGAGTAGCGTTGTTTTATTTCACATGGCATGTATATACCTTTATGCTCTTATATATGTTATAATATTTATATATAACGCACACTAAATTTTTTTTCTCCGCATAATGTCCTAAGGCCTCTTTTGGATTTTTAAAGATCTATACTGTCACTGTCTAATAAACTTGACATGCCTATATAAAGTCAATAATCCGCCCAGCTTGACTATACGGAATCCAACTTTGGGGCTTGGCGCCAAACTGTCCAATACGAAAACCTTGCAAGCCTTCCAATGTAAATGTTCATACTTATATCAAATAGAGTCCTGCCCTTTGGAAAAACCTCCACCAAGATTAAGACTATCTTCACTCACTAAAATGGCCAAATCTCATTCAAATCTAAACACGTACTCAAATCATTTAATCAAGCAACTGTTCTCCGTATTTTTTCTGATAATATCTCTATAGAATATGCATTAAAGGCTTAGGAAGGACCTCCAATAAAATGCAGATAATATAAAAAAAACCTTAGTTGAATGGCAATGCTGGTTGCGTTCTCGTTCAAGTTAATTTTAAATTTTTTACCTCCTAGTATGTCAATTCATCTTATTACACTTTTGTGTAGACTGTAAGTAATGTTTTTTATTGATAAAATAATAATAATATATAGGATCATCTACAGTACCGCCTACAATTGTGTATTGTACACTCCGGATGATCACAACAGCGGTAGTTTTATGTATCATATACACGTATATAGTATGCTTGTCGTTATATTATGATGTGCGTGTATCCGTTAACACATATTTTACGCCTCTGTCATGTTAAATTACGATAATATTATAATATATTATATTGCTGTCAGAAAAAGCGTAAGTATATAATATACGCCCACGCGCCCATCCCCTCGTCGTGTTCGTGTATTCGTACCTATCGTTAAACTTTTTATGCCGAAATTCGTGCAATAGTTATTTCTTAAATCTCAAAACCCTCAACGCACTGCCTTATATTATATACTGCACGGCGTGTACTTGCTAATGTATTGTTGTTTCGCCGTTGTTTTTGTGCGAGGCGAAGGCGATCTACGCCATTTATAGGGTGTTCAGTGTTCACTGCCTCAAGGCATCGTATACATAATAATAATATTATAAGCTGTGACTATATCAGACTACGAATAAAGAATAACGAAATGCTATTAATTTATTGACTATTAAAAAATCATCTATTAGGTTAGGTGAGGGAAGTACTGCAAATACCATTTGTGAGAAGTGGGCAATTCAGTTGAACCCGGAAAATCGGCCCTCTGAGTACGTAGAGTGACGAAAGAATATAATATAGTACAATATATAATATTATATTGTATTAATCGAGTGAAAACAATTTTCGAGACACGCGTGGTTCAAAAGTCATTACCCTATAAGAAATCGTACAGTTGTAATAACTATCGTAATATCAATAGGTGGGTGGTATGTATAATAAATTTAAAGTGTAAAAATGATGATTGTTCGGGCATTGTAAAATGTATAAAGAAATACATTGATCGATTTGAGCTCGTAAAATTAAGATTTTCGTTCAGTCACCGAATACATTTAACAATACATCCATAAACAATACGCGTTAGGTATCCTCCAAGACCCTGTTCGAAGACCTACATATCGTGGGAGATCCGTTTAACGCAAGACGCCAATTATTCCAAAACCTATATGAACTTTTTTGAAATGTTTTTTTACATATTTAAATTGTTAAAATATTAATATTGCTTATTAATTTTTATCATCATTATTTTTTAAATTTCTTATTCTAAGGCGGAATTTGGGAGTCGCGAAATGATTTACCACATTTTATACATATTTTGGGGGTCGCGACATTAAAATTGTTGAGAAACACTGATATAGGTACCAATAAATATACAGATACATACAGGACTACTTTCAGCGTCTAATCTATCAAATATACAAGAGGAAAATTCAAGTAAAAAAGTAAAAAAAAACACATAATATTTAAATACATACACAAATTGGATTCGTTCAATGTGAAAGTGCAAGTCTTCGTCTTTACTGTAGCCAACAATATTCTGGTTACGGTCGAGTTTTAATTGCATTTTGTATACTTTCGTTTTTACTCTCGTCCGCGTGTTTTTCATCTTCTTCGTGAGATTTATACCAAATGTATATACGATACAATGTATATAATATATATGTTTATATTTATGCCAACTATCTACCTGGTACTAGTAATCGCTACAATGTTTACAGTTTTGTTTGTATTTTGCTTATTATTATTTTGAAAAAAAAATAGTTTTAATAATAATAATAATCGCTATAATCTGCACAATCATCGTTGTCATCATTGATAACATTATAATAATATAATATATACTTATCGTCCGATACGAGCGCATAATATTAATTTTAATATTACGATAGGCACTGCATATGATAATAATATTATGCATTATGCACCCGTATGATATACATAGGTAATGATATATTTTTCCAATCCAGTGCAGTCTGCAGTGTGCGGTGTGGCGAGATTTTAAGTTATGCAATAATACAATAATGTCCACTTTAATTTTTTATGGAAACAGATTATTTATCGATAATGTTTTATATGTGCTTTGTAACGGATGTACCATATAAAAGTGATCCAGGCTATCATAATTTGAGTTCTCGTCTTCCGCACAACAACATTACACATTTATAATATAATATAATGTTTATTTTATTTTCGGCTGTATACAATAGTATCTCGATTATTGTACATTTTATTATTATGATGTAACAAATATACGAAGGTGGACGCATGGAATTAACCGTTTAGTTGAATGTCCACTGTCCAACGTAGAGTGACAGTAGCCAGTAGGTATTATAGTTTAGTTTAAAAAGGGGATTTATTTTTCACATCGATGCCACGAAAATTAACAGTCAACCGTATTACAAAATAATTTTATGTTTATCATGTTACACATTACAGTGAGCCATAGGCAAAGAATAATAATATAATGATATCCACGGTGTTTTAATGACGAATACCATAAGTCACGCGACGCCCACCGCAGCCAACTATTCGTCAATATTATTTTGTAACCGGCAACGAGAATCCGTTATCATATTTTTGATAAGTCTGAACGATTCTGAGTTTGGATGTTTTCAGTTATTTTTCATTTTTCATAAAAACAGCAAAATAAATAGGCCGGTTGTATTGATATGCATTAGGTACTAATAAATATTACACACTAATATTGTATCTCGTATATTCACGTGCCTGCACATGATACCGATTTGATATATTTTATAGTATATGGTTATGGTATCGTCGTAAACCGCGATAGACGTGTATAATATTTATAAAAGCCGATAATGTATAAATTTATTGTATACATTACGCGTATATTCTTCGCGCTGCTTTTACAAAGTGATTTACTAAACATGTTCAAATCATTTAACCCAATTTACTCATAAAATAATAAATGTAATCAAATTATTGGTATAATTATTAAATTTAAATATTAAGTCCATATTATTTTACAATTTTTGAGATTTTTTTTCTACTTATAAGGAGTGCTTTATATATTGATAAAACTTCTGATTTTCAAATAAAAATCTCCCCATTTTACAGTAAATTATTTAGTGGATAATTTTTTTGATAAATGTATCTAATTTAAAATTAAAACTAAAAGTTTCTCTGTTATGAGATTTTTGGACGTGGTATTTATTGTACTTGGACTTTTTTTTTTTAAAAATTATAAAATAGGTTGGTTTATGAATATTAGTTGCTAATATTTTCAATTTGCTACAGTGTTATATCTCTGATCCCTCATATATTTTAAGCTTCTTATCATGAACTTATATTATTATTAGTAACAAAGTAAAATACCTCATAATCTACTTTTTCGATGTTTGATTTGATACATTAACATTTTCAGAAAAATAATCTGCTAAATAATTTTTACTGAGAAAGAAGGAGGGTTTCATTTGAAAAACAGAAATCTATAGGTTCTCAGAATCTAAGTTATACAAAAAATCTTAAGAATTTAAATACATTTATTATTTCACGAGAAGATTGGATTGAACGATTTGAATATTATTGTGTTATTGAAAAATAAAAACTGATTGAGTATATTTGGTGGAACACCCTATATAATATAGTGTTTGCTATATAATACTGGAGAATTCGTTTGAAATTATTAAAGTGACGACCTTTTTCAATGTTTTCTTGAATATTTACGACTATTGATATACTATATATTATAATGTGATATGCAACAAAGGGACGAACTGCCGAATTAATTTTTTGTTATTATATGTGATAGTAATCGAAACTCGTATGTTTACTGTTGTGTGACGATCAATCTTTGACTTGTATTTTAGAAATCCATTTCAATAAATTTCGACACGAAATCAGACGTTCATTTAGCGATGATAAGATTATCGAAACAAAACAAAACAAAAACCACTCAATAAACGCTGTCGACCATATCGTCGAGACAGCTTTCTCGAATGGTACCTACATAATATACAAAATAATTATAATGTATTTTTGCAGCGAGTATGGTGTCAATATTAAAATAGTATTAATATAATATATTATTGTTGTGCTCTCAATGTTTTAGTATACGCTTACTCTGCTAACAGGTAATATATATA
>VUJU01002008.1:0-39591 GCA_009835225.1 Aphis craccivora
TATGTATAATAACTAATTTCTAGGGGAATAAAAAAAAATCGAGTTGTCAAGTTTTTCGAGTTATCGAGGTTCGAGTTATCGCGACTCGACTGTATATAAATAAATTCGCACGCTGTCGTATATATTAAATACTGAGTAATCCGCAATTCAAGCATGACTTGGCCATTAATTTTCTAAATTTATTTACTCGGATTTTTCGAAAAATTTTGAGTCAATTCGTCTACAACCAAAAACGACTTTTTATTCAATGTCCAAAAATAATACACTTTTAGAAATAATAAAAAATTGCTTACGAAAATTACCTTGTATTTGTATGGTTTGGTTGTTGATAAATCACAATTTTCTCATACGAACGTTATTTATTATTATTTTTAATATTTATTATATTATTTTTTATTATATTTTCAGTAAAGGGTCGAAACTCCCCACCAACCACAGATACGCAATTGCGACTACACACGAATTGCGTCAGGCATTATCTAATCTACCACATGAATTGCGTCCAGTTTTATTTAAACGATTGCATGGACGATAAACGTACTGTAAAGCCTATAATAATTTTAGTTCGATTTCGATAGTGTTGTTGATGTAAACGTTTGTGTAACCTTTAATTCTCTGTTAAATAAAACTTAAACTCTAAAAACACTATAAAATGACTTCAGTGATTTTAAGCGAAAAAAATAAAACATTATTTAATATTGATGGATACAAAATACAAATGTTGGTATCATAAAACATTAAAAAATGATGTTCAACGTTGGAGCTGTTGTAAAAAGACGTGTAAGTCATACATTAGATTAAATAATGAAAATGAGATTATCGAACGTGCAAATGATCATAATCATATTAAAGATTCTGTTGAAGTCTTAAATAGACAACAGTTGAGTAATAATTTAAAGCGAAAGGCTGTAGAAGAAATTTATGCTAAAACATCAAAACTTATTCATGGAGCTTTATCAAAAGACATTCCAACATTAACAACTTATGATTTAACCTTAATTCGTAATAATATACACCACGCTCGGTCATCTACAATTCCAAAACTTCCAGACAACTTACCTGATTTACACAATGTTTTATTGAATGAAAATATACAGACTAATAACAGAGATGATAATTTTTTATTAGTGAATGACAACGAAAATAATATAATCATTCTTTTCAACAATTACTAATTTAAATTTTTTAAGTAAAGTTGAGACAATATTTATGAATGGAACTTTTAAAAGTTGCCCAAAACTGTTTACACAATTTTTTACAGTCCATGGCTTGAAAAATAATAATTATATACCACTAGTATTTTTTTTTTACTTCCTTATAAAAATATAGATACTTATATAAAAGCATTTTCACATCTCAAATCTGAATTTCTAAAAAATAATATCAAATTTTCACCTAAAATAATATTTGCCGATTTTGAAAAAGCAATTCACTCATCTTTGTTAATCGTGTGGCCATCAGTTCAAATGAAAGGATGCAGGTTTCATTTGGATCAAAGTTGGTGGAGAAAAATTCAAACAGTTGGTTTAAGTCAAGAATACAAAAAAAATTCAGATATCAGTATTTTTTTGGTCTCCCATTTTTAAAACCAAATGAATTAGAGGATTGCTTTACTGCAGTAACAATATATTTATTATATATTTATTTATGCATGACGATATTGTATCCATTTTACCCGAAAATGAAAAAGTACAGCAGTTTTCCGATTATATATTAAATACATACATAAAGCCTGATTGTGACTTCCCGCCTTCTGTATGGGCAATGTATTCATGTTCTATAATTTGAACTACGAATAGTTGTGAAGCCTTCCACTCCAAGTTTAATAGTTTGTTTTACTCAGCACACCCGAATATATTGCATGTATTACACCAAAAACATATTATAAGTTGGAAAATTAAGTACGACTGCAGCTTATTTATCTATAATAATATTTAGTATATAAGTCAATATTCTTACTTTTTTTTTTATCATACGTCTACACTAAATCCAATTATTTTGAAACTATTAATATTATTATAACATCATATTATGTAAAATTATATACTTGTGTATTATAATTATCGATATCATTGCTAAATAAATTCTAAGCAAGAATGTATAGTCACTCTACATTGAACTGTTTTTAAATTGAGGAACGTAAAACGCATAATATAATTGTAAATTGATCGTGAAACACCCGCGACAACCGATCACCGAATGATATTTAAAATTTAAAAATCTATAATTGTCACACAGTCGACAGATAATTATTCACTTTAAATCGGGAACACTGAAAAAACCCGTAGACAGCATACATAAAATTACCGATACATTAATTATATTTTATAATAATTTATAATGTACAACTATTATTCGAGTGACGAATCGAAAGATATATTTCATATTACTATAATATTAGTACATTAATTTATAAAATATACACAGTCATTTTGCCTAATTATTAATATTAATTATGACTCTTATTTATGTATTTAATACGTTTGAGCATAATATTTAAAGTTTAAAATGATCATACAATTTTTTTCAAAGGAATTACAAAACGTATACCTATGTATCGTGTATGTACATTGTACATAGTTAACATTTCAGTAGGTAGTTATACAAAAACGTTTAGCAAAACAAAAATCTCTATTATTTTATCAATGTTGATAGTGTAAAAATAAAATTTATACCCGGAGCGGGGCCGTGATAATTTAACAATAAATTAAGGGAAATACACGAAAAAGAAGTTTGTGAAGCACTGATTTTCGCTATCGAATGAAATATTATTTCGCAGCAAACTCGATGCAATAGTCTTCGCCGTACACATAAATCGTATTGCCGTGCGTAAATATTCAATTACGCGCATCGTACGTATTTTTATTGTAACCACATTGACGAGACGACAATAATAACAGGTTTCGTATCGTCGGTCCAGATTTTTCGGTATATCTAATACAACAATAATATTGTACCTACGTTTGATACAAAACGACTCTTTTTCCGTGCAAGCAACAATTGATTACACGACGACGACGATCTTTCCTACGTCGATCGGTCACCGGTCGGTCACGCGCACACAACTCGTCGATTAAACAATCAAATCCCGAAGATTTATATTCGCGTGTAATGTACAGCCCGAGTCGCGATAACTCTCTCTTCGGTGGCGCGTATCGGTCTTCATTAACATATATTATAATATACACGCATAGCATGTACACACGAGCACCACCTATGGCCGCGGCGCAGTATTCGTGTGGCGGCTCAGTTGTGGCTTTTTTCTCGAGTGATTTATTCGATTCGGTGTGATTTATATTTTATGATAGAGGTGTGGGTTATTATTATTCGTTATTTTCGATTTTATTTTTTATTTTCTGCTGGTTACGGAAATCTTTGGCCGATGAGAGACCGATGTCGACCTATACCTACCTATGCGCCGCGTGACCATTGCACCCGTTCGAGGACATGATATATGTTTTTGTCTTGCGCAACTTGTCGTAAATATGTACAAATGCATGTGTATAAAATATGTGCATTGTAATAGATCCACTGCGTTACATTATTGGTCTGACACGTTTTTCGAAGAAATACCACACGATTATAAATTATAATACTGATGTGCAACTATTTCCGCACATAACATCACTCGCTTTTTCAGGGGTTTTATATAGGCAATTTTAATTACGTTTTGAGAACAATTTTATTTTTAAATCAATTAAACGGTTACTCGGAATATTTTACAAGTGAAACCATTATGCTGCGTAATGACAAATTGTTATATAAAAACGGGTTCACCCGAAGAAACAACCGTTGATAGACTACAGCATCAGTTTTGAAACCAAATTTTCACAACAAAAGAAGAGAAACATTTTTCCATATCTTACTTTGGAAGAAAGAAACAGCGTACAATTTTTTTTTTTATGTATAATGTATATAACAGTGGAAACTGTTTCATATACCTGTATTTGTTTCTTTTAGAGCTAAACCTTTTTTTTTTTTTTAATAATATGTCCTCTTTGGCTTAACCAATACAAAGTGCAGAAAGGAAAATGTTTACAGCGGAACAGTATACACAAATCTAATTAAGTAGCACATTGACAATCAATTACAAATACTTATCAAATAGACCAATGGTCTAGACTATTCGACTAATCTTCCAGTTGAATTTTCTTAAGGAAAACACACGTCAACAAATAATAGGTAGATAGATAGGTAAGAGAAATTTTTATTAAAAAAATCGTTTCCCAGTACGATTAAAAGTATAGTCATTATTTTATTACAATCATACATTTAAGAGTGTAAAAAACATTACAATAAACGGAACACAAAACTCATTTTATCGATTACGACCTATATAAAGTATACATATCACGAAGTGGCGACGACGACGTGATTATGTCGTTCTACAGTACTAGTCAGAGCCAGCGGCGGCGTCCGCTTCGGCAGACTTACGCCGTTGGTCGTACACCCGCTTCATGTGCTTCAGCAGGCGCTCCAAGTTGACACCGTGCTTGGCGGATATGTCGACAATCTCGTCGTCGGGCAAACGGCGCTTGAGCTCGGCCAGGTTGTCGCGGGCCCCGTCCACGTCCACCTTGTTGGCGACGATCAGCTGCGGCCGGTCGAGCACCGGGGCCGAGAAGCACCGGACCTCGTGCCGGAGCACGTCCACGTACGTCCACGGCTCGGGCGCGGACAGGTCGACGACCAGCAGCAGCGCGGTGCACCGCTGCACGTGCCGCAGGAACGATATGCCCAGTCCGCGGTCCCGGTGCGAGTCCTCGATGAGCCCCGGGAGGTCGGCCACGGCCACCGACTCCTGGTCGTCGTACTGGACCACGCCCACGTGAGGCTGGAGCGTGGTGAACGGGTACGGGGCCACCTTGGGCCGGGCCCGTGTGATGGCGCGGAGCAGGGTGCTCTTGCCCGCGTTCGGGAATCCCAATAGCCCGAAATCGGCGATGCTGCTCAGCTCCAACGTGTACCGGAGCACCTCGCCCGCGCCGCCCAATTCGGCCACCTCGGGCGCCTGTTCCGTGTCGGTGGCAAAGTACCGATTGCCGTGGCCGCCCGCCCCGCCCCTGGCCGCCACGAACATGACGCCCGGCCGGCTCAGGTCGCCGACCACGCGCCCGGCGCTGTCTTTGATCACCGTGCCCACGGGCACGTCCACGTACTCGTGATTGGCACACTTGCCGTGGCAGTCCTTGTTGTAGCCCCGCTCGCCGGCGGGCGCCCTCAGCTCGGCGGGCACGTGCCCCAGCCCGGTCACGTTCTCGGACGCCCGGAACACGACGTGGCCACCGTTACCGCCGTCGCCGCCGTCCGGGCCAGCGTTCTCGTTGCCGAACAACTTCATGAACGACACGCGACCGTCGCCGCCCCGACCGCCGGCCGCGCGGACCGTCTTCACGTCCACCAGATGCTTGGGCGGCGCCCGGTCAGATTTTTTCTTGATGCTCCGCAGCGGCGCGGCCACCGCCACGTCGTCAGCCGTCGAGGAATACAGTCGGTGGTGCTGTTGGTGCCGGAACTGCAGGAGTTGGTGACCGAGCTGGTGCTGTTGGTGCTGCTGCGGGTTCTGCCGGCGATGAAGCAGCTGCGTGTGACGGCCGCACACGAACGCGGAGGCCGCTTGACGACCGATCCGGGACGACGACGACCACATCGCGATCGTTACCGCTATGACGACGACCGGTTTCTTCTGAAATCACACGAACACCAATTTGGCGATCAGACACGCGTGTTCAGTTTGGCTTTGACGGCGTTGGTGGATGCGTCCGGTCGTCGCGGGAATCTTAACAATATAATAATATCATGTATGGATATGATGTCAATAAAAATGGCATTGTTTTTAATATCATTTGTTTTGTTTTTAGGTTTTTACGATGTTTGCGATCGATTTAAACGTCACTTTTCTGCGATATTTAAAACGACTGCGACGTGAACGAAAATGTTGTGTTTGAGGTGTGTGAGTCGAAAAGCAGAGGGCAAAGCAATCCGAAAGTTCAAATAGTTTATACGTCATTTTAATAACATGTAATTTCGGTTATATTAAGCAAAACATTTAAGCGAACCTACCTACATACATTAACTAGTAAAGCAGTCGCGAGTGATTATATTTAATGTAATAATTACATTTTATTGTAGTTATAAAACAAACGCGCGCGTATAAAACGATTTGCGTTTTTCTGTTTTTTTTTATTTTTTTATACAATCGTTTAAAATACCTATACGTTTGAGTTAAAGTGATAAAACTACGTTTTAACATTAGTTTACAAGTTCGTTACATCGTGTATTATTGGACTAATATTAAGTATACTTAAGCCATACAAATGTTGAAATGTATGTAAATACATGCGTTATGTGTATATATTATATAGTTTTACTAAAAATATTTATATAAACATATTCTGTATTTTTTTCAGTGTATATATGTATGTGATATATTATAACCTTAGATACTTGTATAGCTGTACAATAATTTGATTTAAAAAAAAAAACCGAACATTGAACAATATATTTCAAGTATTAAATCTATATTATAATAATATTCTTATGAACAACACTATATTATATACTATATAGTATAAAAATAATTAAGTCATTAATAATGTATAATACTAAATGAAATATCAGTAATAGTTATTACGTAATATGTCGTACAATTAAAGAATATTTACAATAAATTACACTACATATAATAAGATAGAATCGCGTGTTAAAAAGCCTCAGACGTATTACTCGTCTCGAAACTTCCAACCGTGTCCGACCGACACACGGTTCGATGCGTCTGCGAACACTTTCGACTTCTCTAAATAATAAATTCAATATATGGTCAAGAATTTCTAAATATCAGTCTTTTCTTAGACGATCTCAATACTATTTTACATGCGATTAATCATTGAAAACGAATTAAACTATTTAACATTTTCTGCGTGCGTATTTTCAAACGATATACATAATACAATGATAGCTTGTAGTAGGTACTTTTGATGATTTTTTGTGATCGTCATCGTATCTATGCACAGCTTATCAAGCACACGAAATATGAAATCATTTTCACAAACGACAATTATTAGGTCTCATAGTTTTTAGAACTTTTTATTACTCATAGTATTAATTAAAGTGTTTTTAACAACTTCGAGTAATTTAAAACAACCAAATATGCAGTATATTCAAAAATCAGAGATAATTTAAAGCCTATTTTATATTTTAAGACAACTATATTTCAGCACAAATACAACCTATGATAATATATAAGTGTGTGTTTTTCACTAAGCCATCAATATATTCAAACATGTATATGTGCATATACGTGCTTATAATGTATTGTGTAAATGTGGTGTAGTAAAAGCGGTATCTAACACAAACCCGACTGATTTGGACAAATAAATATCGCGTTTGTCAAATTTACAATAATCTATACGGAATCGTAGTTAGGAACCTACTAAGGTTGGGCACGAAACGTTGTATACAAAACATAATTATTGGACGAAAGCGTAAGCCAGCGAATTCAATCGTATGAACACTATGAACATTTAAATAATCGAGGGGAACGTTGTTATTTTTTCCAGTAACAGTGTAACACACGTGTCGACGAATAACATAATATAATAATATGTAATATTGTAACACCATGATATGAATGCAAACAGATGCTAATTGCGCATTGTATATAACATAGAATATGTACACATGTATAAGTTGGAAATTGTGTGGTTGAACCTAATTACAGGTATTTATTCACCTGTCGTGCATGACAATATAGACGAGACTGTACGGACTAGTACGGTACAAATAGTACATAATATAATATGATGTCTGTATAGCAAATGGATAAAATATTTCACCTGTGTATAAACGAGACCATTCACTATATCGATACGAAATAAAATTCGTATAATATGCTGTATAACGGAGGTGAGAACCAAAACATATCTACTATACTCGTATACGCCGATAACCTTAAAAAACGTATATAATATGTATTACAACAAAATAAAATAACTTAAACTATTTATTATCTATAACGTTAGTCTATAAAGATTCAAAATTAAAATTTGAAGAATACAGTTAAACGTTTAAGACACAATTTACAAACCATTGACTAATACAGTTATATATCAACTGCAATGAGAAAATGGAAATAGAATAAAAATACAATAGTTACTATCAAATATCAAATAATTCGAACAACACCACATTGACATACGTTGACAATAAAAACCATTTTAAAATAATGTCATTATTATAAAAATAATTTCTTCAAGTTTCTTCTTCTCGCCTTGGTACAAAATTGCAGAAACACTACCAGTCTTCAGCGAGTAAGTTTAACGAAATTTTATAATTATAGTTTTGAAAACAATTAAAAACAATCGTATTCAAAAAATGATTCTTTATATTTTATAATAAAAAAAAGCTCGTTAACACAATTTCTTCTTCAGAATCGTTGATGTATCATATTTTTTTGAAACACTCTCACGGGTAGAATGGATACTTTCACAAATCACATTTATGGATCATAAATCGAGTAGGTATGGATGGTGTTAAAAGGGGTAGTTAAATCACGCTCATCATTTCTAAATATATTTCTCTGGGCGGGAGAAAAAACTATTGTAAAAAATACCAACGATATTTTTTTTTAACATCAACAAATTCTATGCTTGGAATTGTTTTTTGAATTCGATGATTTATTACTGCTATTATTAATGTTTAATATTATATCACATTGTCACTATCCTGCGACATGTGAGCGAAACAATAGTACTAAACATATGATGTTTGTCTCTTAAGGTAAGGCTTAAGGTTTCATATTTTAATTTAAAATTTGATTACAATAATAATTAAATTATAAAATAAAAAATTCTTAATTAAAAAGAAAAAAATTGGTTGGTATAAATAGTGTAAGTCAAAAAATAAACAATAGTAATACCCCATCACCCATCTATCCATCGCTCCATCATAGCTATAGAAGTATTGTCTGCATTAAAAACCAAGGAAAATATTTTAATATAAACAGTCATTGTTCTAATTTTAAAAATAATTGAGTATACAAAAATAATAATCTAATAAGTAATAAGAATCTATAATACGTGTACTATTATAACAAATAAACAGAAGTACGAACAGTGAATCGACACAATAAGATTAGGATATCATTTCATTGATAATGGTTTATTTATATACAAAATATACATATTATATTAAAAATGTTGTTAATTGCATACATTCTTAAAAATAAAAAATTATTACATAAATTATAAGCAACAATTTAATAATGTCGTGTTCAAAATTTGAATTCATAACTATAATAAATATTATAAGCTACAAATATATTTAATAATCTAGCTAGTCTGTAATTATTTATATTATTATTTATATAGTTAAAAACATAACAAAAATAACCACATAGTATAATAACTTATAATTAGTATAATAGTTTAAATAGTATAATTACTCCACATTTGAAATTGTAATGAATAACTATAATCAACTATGATGTATTGTAATATTATTATATTTCAAGTATATTTGTATTTTTCAACTAACTGTCTCAAACATATTTATTAAAAACATTAATATATAATTAATGTGAAATTCAAAAAGGTACTGACATTTAATCAAACTTTACTTCAAGAAAATAAAACCTTGACAAGCTTTTTATCATTTGAACAATAATTGTAATTTACTTTTGGAGCATAATATGTGGTATAAATTCAAAAACGCAAACAGAAAATAATAGTCAATAGAAATGATTCGAATGGCCGATAAACAAAAGACATTCGTGAAATGTTCGAATGAAAATGTATTACCTTCATCTAAAAAAGGCAAATCAATAACACGTTAAACAAAACTACAAAAAAAGTACAAAACAAAGAATTATCAGAAAGATGTATGGATAATGGACATACGCGAATTTTATTGAAAATATTTACAACATCGTGAATCTTTGATAGCATGATTTTTTAACTTTATTATTAAAACATTTTATTAAATTAATGTTCTTAAAACTTAATTTACTAATATGGATCTACCCATCTTGCATCGTGTAGGTACCTACTATAGGATAACCAAAAAATAATAAATTTGTATACATCGTTTTTCATTTTATTAATTTGTATGGGAAATATTTAGTTAACAGTTAAGTTTAATATAATTTAATATGATTAACAAAGAAATGTCTTTATAGTATAGAATAATTTATTTGCATTATGCAAATTTTACATCTAACACATTTAGTTTTAAAAGTGATAACAACTCATAATTCTTACTCAACTGAGACTCGCATCTGTATTGAACCTCGTTATTGTGTTAGAGGAATATATTTTATGATACGGTTTTTTTTGTTTATGGTAAACAATGGAACAGACTTCTTGGCTTTCGGCCATTTTGAATTGTAAGCAATCCCCTTTTTTCTACTATACACACGGATAAATCTAATTATTTCTATTTTTACGTGCGCGTAAATTACGTCAGAATCACAGCTCGGAAAGAGTTCGTCGCGAGTTTTCCCTTATTCCAAAATCATTATTTAAATACAAATTAATATTCGCACATAACAGCAGCTTTGGCAATTAATTATCGCACACAAATGTCTCAAGATTTGTCGCATCTGTTCGTTGTTTTTAATAACAACTGTATGCGTACCCCTTCGAGCCCCGTAGAAAAACCACCAAACCCTTGTACAATATAGACGCCAGAAATAATATCATTATTTTAATAATAATGGTTGATGAATTATTCAAAAGCATTTAGAGTTTTCTCAATCTAAATTCGAATTCTTGCTAAGACACATATAGCATTATGTTGCTGCAGGCCGCTCCTCTTTGGGAGTTAAATCGTTTGGAATATGATTAGTTGTTGTTACTCGTATTGTTTCAAATTTTAATCGTATATAAGAGAACGTGCACTTAAAAACATATTTAATATTATTCAAAGTTTAAATGTATAGGTTATTTTTTTTTCAGAAACGAAGAATAATTATTAATCAGAATTCTAACGAAAAACTATACCTATACATTATTTTCCGTACGCCAAACACGCGATGAATGTATAATCGGTTATAATATAGTATATATACCTACTCGTATACAGCCGCCCCCCAATACACCGTGTTTATCTGTTTCTTTTTCAAATTATTTTGAAAATATTGGTAAGCATTTAATGGGGCACTAATTAAAACGTTTTTAATTTAGAATTCTAATAATATCTGCATACTTTTATAAAGTGAATGACGATAAATAAGTTTTCGAACACGCCATTCAACACAGCTGAAGTACTTTAAATCGTAACTAGGTAATGAGTATAATATTATATACGATAAAAATATAAAATCTATGCGGTAGGTACGTATACTAATTTTTCGAATAATTAATGCAATACTTCACACCACGATTTCTTTTTGGTGTCGGCACGTCCGAATTTGGTATATATACTAAATGGCAGCTATTATTCACGCAACATATATTTATTTATTTTATAGGCATATACATATTTCGATATTTAATTAGACTTCAACATAAATTGAAAACCTTTAACATTTACTATAATATTGTTCTGCCTTATCTCGAGTGTCGCTCACGAACCCAATTGTCCGGTTTGCAGGCTTTCGCTATACACGGCATAACACATAACATATACCTATAATACTTCTTCCCTTCGGGTTAAACTTGAGTCACTTTATATGATATCACGACTGCTATTTTTTTATACATACATAATTCTAAACGTATAGGTATACATCAAAAGTAGAAAGTATATCAGCTATAATATCCAGACAGCTGTAGCAGCAGTCTGGTATGCATTATTTAAACACCTAATCGGTATTAAATAAGTGATCATTTCCGATACGTGTACCAAAAAGTACACGCTTGTATAGATAACATATTAATTTATCAGTCTTATTACATTTTAGTTTATCTTTTATTATTACAAACTGATCTAAAATGAAATATTAAAATCACCAAGAAATAAATCCCACACCTATGTATATAATCACATGATTTTTTAATCTACGGTATTTTCAAAGAATATAATATAATAAGCTGTCTAAATAAATTAGTTTTTTGGAAAACCAATGGGAAAGTTTAGTTCCCCGGCATTTTCAGTTCAAACGGTGAAAAAATGTAAAAAGTGAACTGTCAAATTAAATACATATACGAATACAACGATTACAATTCGCGAAATATTACAAAATCAATTAATTGTTATCTTAAGAAGACGTTTTCACCTGTTATTTTATTAACACCTACTGAAAAATATATTTTTATGTTCAGCAGAACCAATTGTATATGTAGTGTTAAATTAATAATTACAGTGAATTGATCTATAATCAAAATTTAAGGTAAGAACATTATTTATGTTTATACAGTGGGTTTTTTTAAGATTTAAGACAGAGACAACGCATACGAGAGTGATGTCCTTTTAAAAAACATAAATTAAGAGATATAAGTAATTCAATATATTTATTCACTTTTTATTAATTTAAGTAAAAACCTAAAACTATTAAAATATTTCCTTCGTAATACACATAAATACGTACTGAAAAGGAGTATTCAAAGCGTAAACTTAGCTCATTATATAAATACATTCAATCTATACATATTTAAAAGATAACAGCCATGTATACACATAAATATAATAAAGATATATAAAAACACAGCTCATAAATCTAAAATGCACGCGGTTTCACATAGGATCATTGATAAATCCGACAAGTATTAATATGTCTCAAATTATTATGAATGACATTTTATAGAAAAAAATTAAGCCAAGTACAATAATAATAAGGATTTTTATATTTCATAACGCTCGCTGTGGATTTGAATAGATATTACAAAAACAGAAGTAAATTTCATCAACTAAATAAAATAAATGACTTGGTTATTACAATACAAAGCTTTAATTATTTCAACTTGATTGTATTCGTATGAGAAAAAAACGCTTTAATTAAAATTTCATTGCGAACAATAAGTAAAAATAATTATTTTAAACGCAAGTCCCCGATCAGGTTAAAGGTATATACTCTTAGATATGACCACCCACATTTCGATTTAGTTCCGGGGTACCTAACATATTAATATATTAATATTAAGATTCGCACATGTACGCAACACATGGTAAATCGGTAATCGTTAAATAAATGGAGAAATCAATAATTACGATAATAATTGACACAATCTCAAATAGGCAAAGTAACGCTTCTTCTATTATCTAACATACATAGCGAAGTACATCGCCCGAGCTCCGGGAGGCCACATACGTTCGACCTCATCCGATTCGGAATTATCGGCAGACGATTGGAATTTACAACGAACATAATCCAAAATTCCAAACCATATAATATGGACATGGAGTCTACTAAAATTAAGCTTGTTTAAAATTATTATATAATTACTTAAAAGTCTGAAAAAAATTACGCACCAATAGTGTGCTTTATTGTAGGGCATGAACTTTAATGCTATTCAAAAATGTCCTAAACACACAGTGGTAATATTATATAAAACCAAAAATATGCGCTTGAAAAATTAAAAATAAATACCTATTATTTTTATTGTTCTTAAATGTTCGTAATTTTATAGTCAAGTTTAAAATAGATATCTGTTATGTTATTAAAATTTAACATGATTCTCTCGTGCATTTACAATTTGCATTACTATATACTAGAATAATAAAATAAACATAGATACATAGGTATTTCAAAGAATAAATAATAGCATAAGGTTTGTCTTTAATTCATTAAGTATGCGTAGAATATAAGTTTAAAATCTCAAAACTGTCCTATATATAACTTTTAATTGAGTTGTTAATCTACATTGATGTCTATAATGGTCTATGGATTGGACATATTATAATCACCAAATATCATTGCAATATAATATATATACTATATAGTATATATCCATAAAATAAAATAAACCTCTAACCAAGCAAAAATATTAACTTTTAATGTTCAACTTAACATCATGAAATGAATTAATGAGTATAGCTTACCCACTTTAGGAGGTAAACAAACTAACTCTGTATTTAAATAGAGTTGTAATATTTTTATAATGTATTATGTATCAATAGATAGATAGATCATAGATAGTAGATATCTACACAGAAATGTACATCGATATCGTTATAATAGGTACATAAATTATAAGTCGGACACACGATTTTGAAACGTTATTATGAGCGAGTTTATAATATAAAATATATCGTCATTAAAAATTTTCTCTTTAAATTATACATAATAAATTTTATAAATTATAAAAAAAAAAATACTTATTTATTTTTATTAACAAGTACCATTATAGTTGCATTAAAAAATTATACTTACAATTTATTTTTACTCGAGATAAGTTTTTTATATTTTATTGCTTTAATATTTTAGATGTAGATATAACTCACCTGAAACAAAAATTAAAAGATTTAATTAAACATTAAAGTATTAAGCGCATACACTAAAGCTTAATTTTTTAACCGAAGGCAGTTAATTATAAATAGTACTTCAAAAACTAATATACCCATATCGATAGTTATTGAATAAATAGTATATGCATTTATTGAAATAACCTACCAACAATCTATTTAAACTCTAACTGCAGACGTTTATCTTAAAATTAAAATATAATACTGAATATTATATACTATTAAATGATGATAACAATCACGCGTCTTCTGCAGGCTGAATCGTGGAGTGAAATCCTGTATAATAGCTAGACCTAACCTAGGTAAGTTTAAGTCTTAATATCTAAAATTTGTCGTTCCTGGGTAAGAAACGTTTGCAGCTATTAAAGTCGTACGCGCAATACGAAAATCAGATAATATAATATTATAGTTAAATGTGCGATTTGTTTTCTTCTCCACATCATTATACCGTCTATGGCCTATGCGAACCGCACACATAGGTAAACGACGTCGTGTGTCCTATTTTCTACGTACTATTATAATAGTTGTATCTCATAGGTGCACTTTATATATAATAATAATATAGTTCTTATTCAAACCGTACACGATTATACAACGCAGTGTCGGTTGCAGCAGCCGCGGGTACTACCGCATTAGGTACTTCTACCGCACAGTTGCGACCCACGAGGTATAAATATGAGGAAAAATCGTCAATAAACCAATCGAATAAGAGACGATCCGAAGACAACTATACAGTCGTCGATCTACATGAATGTATTTTAAATCGAGATATACCTAAAGGTACCTACTACCTATAACAGGATCTGTCTCATCCAGAGTCGGAAGCCGCGAGATATTTTTCAATATTGGAGTCCCATTATAGCCAAATGTAAAAATGTATATTTAAGTCATTTATTGAAAATAAATGGGGCATTTTAAATTGTTTTTGAAATAACAACAGCGCTTGGTAAATTCAACATTGTGTGCACTGTGCATTGTTCAAATACTTAACATATTAAGAATTATTAAACTGAATGAATTTATCTATTTTGTGCATATAATAAAAAAAATTAAAAAACATGGTTGATTATCGATATATTTTTTTTTTAATCATAATAAGAAATATTTAAAAATAATTAATTATTTATTAATTAAAAATAAAATACAATAATAGCAATGTATTAAATGGCAGTTGTTATTTTTTTTAAGTTTGTATAATTATGTGGCGCGGAGCTCGTTAAAAATGTCTAGGACTGCAGTGGACCAATCATGAGCCAGACCGACACTGCAGGGTACATACAATATACCTTATATCTACCTAAAAATATCTAAATATTATAAAACGAGCTTTCGAATCCCAAACATGCCTGTGTGTAATATATTGTATATAGATTCCAGCAATAGTGAATCCGATAGAGCACGACCGTCGACTTTTGCGTCATCCGTGCAGCTAAGTTGAGTAGGTAGATATATACGTTATATAGTTCCGTATTCGACGAACTCGGCAGGAAATTCAAATTATTTCGTGCGCGAAACGAAACGTGAGTAGGAATAATTCACGAATCAATTCCGATGGCGTGGATAGGACCACTTTGGCGAGCGGGAAAAAAAGTCAGACGTATACCATGTATATACGAAATATCGCGTAATGTCGCCAAGCTGGAGCAAAATAAAATAATATAAAATATTATACGGGAAAAGGTCGTCTATATTGGAAGGTTGTGGTGGAAAGGACGACGTTTAGTTGGTTTGCGGTCGCAAAATAAACCGCGTGTAACGATGCGGTAAACGCACCACGTGCAGCCCACGACAACACGACACGCACAAATCGCATTTATTCGAATATTTACAAAAAAATATTATATCGACGACGAAACGTCATACGAACTTTGACAGGTGTCGTTGACACTATATTATAATGTACGCAGGTGTCATATGCAAAGTATTTGATGATTTAATTTTGTAAATAATTATTCTAACGGCCAATAGTCAAATTTTAGAGACATTAAAATAACCGCTGAACTATTCATTATTTAGATTTAACTAATTTTCTATAATTTTTTATTTTGCTTTTAATTTTAATATATTTATACAATTTATGAGATGTTAAAAAAACATATTCCCAACAGCCGCAGCAGATATTCATGTTCACATCGAAAACCGTTAAACTTGTACAGGTACGGAAACAATGGTACGGTATAAATACCGACTTCTCAACGAATGAAAAAAACGGCATAGGACTTTTAGATTATCGGCAAATTGAACGTCACAGTAGATTTATATTTGGATTTAGACTGCGCGTGGTTGGATACTATATAGTATCATATTATTATTATTATTATTATTATGTGTTTTTCCTTTACCGGTTACTGGTGCCACCGCCGATCCAAATCACAGTAGTACATACGGCGAGACGACTTTTAAACACAATCGACTTCAACTATATTATGAATTATTAAAAATGGATAAATTACGTGTATCTCTCTACAGCTGTGGACTGTGGTCACCATTTAACAAAGTGGGAAATTCCGAAACATAAAGATACTGTACTACTGTTTACCTGCATATTATTATTTATATTCAGTTTGTATATATTTTTTAGAGCAAAACACAAAATCTTATAAAAAGAAATATGAAAATCGGTAAACGGTTGGAAGACTTGTATTGAACTAAAACAGTAAAACAGTATATTAGTTTGCATACAAAATAAACAAGTTATTTTAAATCCGCATTTTACGTACGTCTTTATCTGACTTGATTAAAATCATTATCAATCATTTTAAAGATAATATAGTCAATTTAGATTATTATGATAATAAAATGATAAATTTATCCTCAAAAACTGAATTTAAGTGTGCGCGGTTATATTTTTAATAATTAATGTTTTTATAAACTTTATAAAACTTATAATGGTATAGACGCATAACATTAAATTACACAAAGTACCGCTTGTCCGTTAAGGGTGGGTGGAATTAAATATTTAAACATTTCTGTGCACATCTGTGCTCCTACTTATACTGTCAAATATCTTAATTATATAATTTCTTTTAACTCAGAATAATATGCTTCCCCCTGTTTAATATTATTGTTTATTGTTGTTGACGGTAACTTAAAGGTACATCGTTTTCGGTGATTCAGCGTTCGTGAGACATACCAAATATGGTTGAATATCGTTTGTATGTATAGAAAAAATATCATTGTCAGTTCGGTCACGGACTTGTGAGTTATATCCGTCAAAGGAGGGGAGGACGACTGAAGAAACAGAAAAATACCCAAGTGTAATAGTACATCCAAATACTCGCATGATACTCGTAGTTATAACTTGCATAATATTGTTTGGACAATCTATAGAACTGCAAAGCCATACCTATACGTAAAACTATGTAAAACAAAACATATTAATTTAAACGTGACTAACTAAAAATATATCCAACTGTTGATTTTTTTCATACATAAGTGTTTTTTTAAAGCCCATACAAATATAATAATCATTTAACTTATACAATCGATCAATATATCACTATATAGTTATTAGAATAATAAACCGCATTTTATTCCAAACCTGTAAATGTATTAAAAGAAACTTCTATGCGTTTAAATTTATAAAATACTTAGGACACTTAGGTACCTGCTATTTTTAATATCAAATTATTCACATGGAATAATTTTGAATGAATTTACTTAAACTATTTTACATTAATTTTTACAATGTAATTATAAAATTCCTAACGAATAGAATTAATGTTTTCAAGGTTGTTATATTTATTTTGTACTTGTACAAGGAACATGATAAATTTCGAAATATAAAAACATATGTAGGTAGGTGCTATATACTAAAATACTACCTACTATATAAAAATAACTTAGTAGTTAGTACTTAGTCGTATCATAAATGTATTATAGAACTCATTCTATTACCTCAACATAAAATATTAATCTCCCTACATTGGCTACGGTATTATATGATCCACCCTCGACTAGATTGTAAACGCAATCTTTTTCTACGATTATTATTTATTTATATTTTATGTTATAGAATTACGACTTTAAATATTCAGGATCACAAGACGTATAATACATAACTACGTAGGTTCGCCCTACATAGTAAATATGATATTTCATTACTAAATTATTTCGCACAGGTATTACTTGGGTTATAACTTATTATAAGGAAGCATTTTAGTACTTAAACCAATAATGAGGAACACATTTCATAAATTATTTTACCCTTAAATGTTATTATACTCTACCATTGTTGTACTATAAGAAACGTGACACATAAAACATGCAAGAAGTTATTTACTTTCATAAAATATAATGAGCATGTTTATTACTTTGTGGCTATTATCAAAACAATAAAATGTAAAATATATTTTTTTAATATTATGATATTATTGTTGTCAATTCTATATGTCCTACATAGGTAGGTAATATAAAATATTTGTCAGTTAAAAAAAAAATATACAAACAATTTTTAAACAATTTATACCTATTATATTTATGATATCGAAAAATGTACGTATAGGTACAGCATATATTATTATTAAATATACACAACTGCGTATAACATGGGTACCATAGCTATTTCTTTAATATACTAGTTTACCATTTAGTATCAACCAATCGTATCTAAAATAAGTACATACTTAATATGTCTGGCGTAGGAGCTTAAAGATAATTCAAGTACCAATGTGTAATAAAACCACGAGTAAAGTAAAATAAATGGTTTTGACTTTCAATTATACATCAATACAAATCGATACAACGAACGCACTGAACATTATATGAACTGCAACTGAAGTGGACTATACAATATATCAGATGTTTAATCGTATAAAAAAACAATTCTGATGTAATACGTATATATGTATACAATGTATATATGTATATAACATACGTATATATGTTTGGTACCAACAGAGGTAGACTTTTTATTTAAAGTTTTTTATTTATTTATTTTCTATTGCAAATTTTATCATACTCAAGTTAACAAGGTATTTTTTTCTTTTTGAAAATGCTTAAAAATTAAAATTTCAGAAATTATAAACGAAAAAAACAATATCGAATTTATTTTATATACCATTTAGATATTTTGACATCGATATCCATTCATCAAAAAATATTTAGACATTCGATTCAATTTTAATATCGATAAGCTCGAAAACGATTGAAATTTAGTTAGGTAATAATATTTTTACGTCTTAGAAATTTAGCCAAAAATGAAACCTACCTATTCTAAATTTGATGGCTACATTTCAATGTTCTGAATAAACCATATGGAAATAATGCATTTTTTAAATAAAGATTTCTAATATGGTTTATGATTGGTTCTCTTTCTCTATACTAAGACTGAGGACTGTATTAAAATATAATCAATGTGATTTTTCTTTATCTTACAACAATAAAAATGAGTAACATGGCTAGGTGTACTATCAATAAATTCTAGGAAACACGCACGCGTATAAAGTTGTTGGTACTATCGTATCCCTTTATGTCGATTGAGAAATTGACTTTTACCACTGTCGTTTAAACTATACGCAAAGTAATCATCGAGGAAAACCGATGAAAAACGACAAACTTTATACATAATACAATAATACATATCTATAATAATAATATTATTATTATTATTATTATTTGAAGTCTTGATAAGATTGGTCGGACATATCAACATAACAGAATTGACGAATCTTTAAGTTTACACGGGATACAGATATACAAGACATCATCATCATCGTCGTCAACGTATTATATTGTAAATTTGTAATGCTATAATATCTGTTCAGCACGCGCTCAAGATAAAATGACAATAGAATGTATCAGGCGGCGGACGTCCTCTCACGCAGAAAACACCACACAACCACAGAATCGTCATCGTGCAGTACATATTTCATATACAGGATGTATCACGCAAATTTCTGACATATCAAAATGTAATTTCAATATAAAATCGTTAGATCATCGTGACGCTACACCCAGTGTATTACGTTTTCCGTGCAGTGAACGCTGCGTTTTGCGAATACTTCTTACTGGTTTTGTTACAAATAATATATTATATATTTATAGGTAGAAATAATTTTCTTCACAAATAAATCATATATATATATATATATTATTGATGTGTAAAAATAACAATAACGAGCAGGTGTTAATTTCTCGACAAAATTTTCTGTCGGTGACGAACCGCAAGCGAAATAATATAATATAATTTTTTCGATGGTTCGTATGCAACGTTTATTATAATATAATAAATCTAGGCGTGGTGAACCCGTCGCTGCAACACTACGTTTTGATCCTGTCGTTTTCCGAATTAGTCAACGCCTCAACGACCTAACAACCCACACCCGACCGATCCTATGTAAACTCCTACTTTAAAATAAAAAAAAAACGATTAAGTTTAAGACAAGATTTTCAAACGTGAGAGTTAAAGTATAAGTTCGTTTATAATATATATGAATTATTATGATATAATTCAAATATACATGAGTCACGGAATAATTTGTCATCAAATTGTTTACACAAATTTCATTGAAATATGTTCATACTTATAACATATTGAGAGGCGATAACCACCTTTTTATTCACTAATATGTAATCATATAGGTACCTACATAATATACAATATTATAATAATTTATTATCTTAATGCTATATTATAATTAATACTTCCACATATATACAATTTAATATATAACATTAATAATAAACAATTATTATATTGCTCAATTAACTATTTCCTCATTTGTATTAGTTTGAATCCAAAGTGTTTCGCTTTGAAAATTAGGTGTAAATATTAGATAATATAATAATATGAAGAATGTTTATATACCTACTTAAATAATTTATATTTTTAAGATAAGATAACAAATTCATAAAATTTTGACACACAACTTTTTCAAGGTCTTATTGTGTTCATTAAATATAAAAAGAAAATGATTTTATACATTAATGAAAAATAAAAATTGGAACAAATTAATCAATTTATTACATTACATTTTCAGAATTATAATATATTCAATGCAAAAATATTCTAATATAGGTTATCGATTATACCTACCTAAAGTCACAACTATATAATATGCTCTCGATATAGACTTAGAACATGCTATACTATTCTTAACAATTACACGTTACATAAAAATGAAAACTCGGCAGTAGGTACCTAAATCCCAAAAGATATAAATTCCTCAAAAGTAAAAACAATAATAACAAGAACTCTATATTCAATTATAATTCCGTGATCGTGATCGGTGAAATTTCGCTGTAGACGATTTAAGATGTCACGGTGGTATGACACCCGGACGGCATTCACCT
Source organism: Aphis craccivora (assembly GCA_009835225.1). Classification (NCBI taxonomy): domain Eukaryota; kingdom Metazoa; phylum Arthropoda; class Insecta; order Hemiptera; family Aphididae; genus Aphis; species Aphis craccivora. The sequence goes on from VUJU01002008.1 coordinate 21,694, forward strand.
TAAATGTAGATCGATTACATTGCAATTGTTTAACTCTATAATCTCCCCCAACAAAATAAATTTTTGCCCTTTCTTTAAATATAAAATGTCGTGAAAGCGAAAGTATGCACAAAGGTGTAAATCAAATAAAAATATAACTAGGTATAATAACTTTTTGATAAAGCTAATACAAATATAAAAATATATTCTTATTTGTAAATGCACAAATATGAAAGTATAATACGTTTTTAATGAGGTATAAATAATAAAAAAATATGATAAAAATATTTCTAAAAAGTTAAAATAAATTATTGATCAACCGTGGAAACTAAAAATTTACAAATTAATTAATTACAGTAGAATATAGGTGCTAATCACGCATATCTGTCAACTTCGATTGGGGTAGTGAACTTTATGTGCACAGCATGAGGGTAACAAACACAATATTATTGGCTTACGTGAGAGGTACTTTTGGTCAAAAGGGGAGAATTTAATATTCTTGAGAGGCCAACACGCTGATAATGATAGAACTTGACATATTTTGGGGGAAATAGTAACTACACCCTGACAACGGGCTCTCGTGCTAGTTTTAGAAATATAGGTTTACTTCTCCTTTAACACAAAAGTGAAATATTGGAATAAACACGCATAACATGCGTAAATACGGATGTATAATATACATATATATATGATGTATTATATTAAAAAATCCGGAATCTATAAAATTCGTAGAAAAAAATATAATTAAAAATTATATGAGTTATATTAATATACTTGAACTATGAGACACGGCATGATAATAAATTAGATTCTATAAGTAGGTACCATTGTAAATATACAAATAAAAATTTTTTATTACTTGCATATTTTTTAGTTAAATTTTGAATTAATTTATAATAACAAATAAATCTATTAGATATGTCAACATATTAGTAATTTGTTTGTTTCCACAATTCTATAACTTTAATAACCATACTAAATAAAGTCAGAAAATAATTAGAAATACAGATTTTGTAATTGGATTTATAAAAATAACAGATTTGATGTACCGTTGTACATCGCAATCGTAAGATACATATAGGTATCTATCCGAAATTAATGTGTGTAATAATTGTATTATTGTTACCTAATATTACATTTTACTTTTAGGCATCTCAGCCGTTGTTTTATAAAAAGAATCAAAAAACAAAAATTCCTAATTAAAGATAACGAACACTTGTTAATCAAATGAATAAACAGCAATAAGATGTAGGTATATTGCACAGTTACATAATATTAAAAGGTCAATTATATATTTGAGTACATATATCCAGGTATTATGTGGTCTGTTTGAATGCATATATATATTATATATTATAATTATATTTCTATATAGTACCTATATTATACTATATTCAACGCGTGCAGAACTGATATTTTAATAAGATTTTAAGCACTACAACTTATAAACAACATAATAATATTATAATTACCGAATTTTTGCCAGCTCAAAAAAAAAACAACTTCACCTGGACCGTTTGTAATAACATGACGTTCGCACTCGTGTGCTCATCCCCAATGTTTAAATTAGCACCCACATAATATAATATGACATCTGCGTAGTAAATTAATTCTTATTTTGTTAATAAAATTATTGAAACCATCATTAAATGTTAAATTATTTAATTGTGGGAGCGAGGTAAGTTGCTCATCGAGCAATTCATAATCGTAAAACTTAAAAATTGCAGAGCTTCAGCACTCCTATCAATTTCACCCCTGACAGGCGTTTTTTAATGAACTATAATAAATTACCTATACCTAAATGCGATGTGCATTAATAAAATAATATAGTCAATATTCAATAGTATAACGTACCATTTTTACGATCCAGTCGGCGGTATATACGTGTTGATCGTCTCAACCGCGACGCATCGTTTTCCGTCTCATCGGACGTTTTTGAACAACAAACATGCGTTAACTCGGGTGTCGAAACGCAAATAAAAAGACGGGCGAGCGGTGGAAGTTTATTTTATGCTATTATTATTGTTATTATCGTCAAAGAAAAAAAAATCGATTTTTTCGCGCATTTATTTACAATATTATTGTGAATATTTCATATCACATTATATTCGTCATTAATCCCGAACGTTCCGGGATCGCGTAACGGACGCGAACGAACACGTGTGCAGCGCGTGAAACCGTATACCACACAACTCTCGGAACTTTTCTCGCAGTTTACCGGTCACTGGTCGCGCGGCGCGTCTGTTGTCGGCGGCGGCAGATCATGAGCGCGCGCGCGCGCGCGCCGAGCGCTCCTACTACGCGAATTCTTGTAAGCAACACGACCAACGGACTTTTCCCCGCACCCCACCGCCTTTCCAAACTAATAACGTACAATATTTGAAATCGGTTGGCGCACACGCTCACGCTGGCTGTACACGTTTTTCCGCAAAACAATTTAGAGCACCGAAAATATTTTACCCGTCCGTATATGTTTCGTATGATATATAGATTATCACTAAATAATCATCATTCGGTTATTTAAAAAAAAAATATTATTTTATGCGTGACTAACGGTTGAAACGGACGTACGTATTATACTATTATGTAACTGCATCAAATACAGAGGAAGAGGTTTGTATATATAATTTATACCTGCTAAATTTTAGATCAAAGTTATCATTACTAACAACGACAGAGCCGAGTTCACGGCTATGTCGTCTATATCGTGTCGTTTAGTCCAAAAGTTGAGCTCAACTCAACTTGGACATTTTTTTTATTTTTTGTAAATCATGTTAATCGGCGAATGATATTGGTTACCACGGTCAATCAAAATACGAAAAGCCATATGACACGATAGGCTACATAGCTATACATAGCTATGAACCAGACTTATAATATTATTGTGTGTCAAATATAAATTATACAATATAATGTATTTTATACAAACATAGATACTGTAGACGTTTATTTATGTTCAGAGGGCACAAAAACTATTTGAAGAACTTGTAATAATACATTATTGCCTATAATGTTCAATTATAGTGTTTTAGATTAATCAATTTACTTGTTTTCTTATTAATTTATTTTTGATTTTATTATATCTGGATAAACAAAATTTAATCTACGACTTAGTGTGGTATCATGAATTTTATTCTTGAAACATATATTGTGACAGTTGTAGAGAACATTCAATATTCAGAAGTCAACCCCATATCTGCGTTTTTTTGGAATATTAGTTGTGACAATTAATTACAAATATAAAATATAAAATAAAGATTCATGTACCTTCCATAGAAAATTATTTATTTTAAATAATACATTACTCCGAAGGGGCTGTTTTAAAAACATAGTTCTCTTTTATAATTAATGTTTATAGTAGGTACTCCAAATTCTAAAACTACTTTATAATATACATTTTCGTAATGTTTCACATGAACATGTTTACGTCGTTGGATTTAATTTCTATCAATGCTCTCGTGTGCTGAATACACACGATGATAGTAAAATATGTTTAGAGCCTTCGGAGGCTCGAGTCTTACTGTATTTTTTATACAATTTAACAGGTAATTATAGAATTACTTTAATAAGATTTATTATTTTTAAACGTAAATTCTCGCTAATCCCTCTTCCAAAGCCATGTATAGTGTATACACACTACACCAGGTATATAATATTTACTACTTATATTTATACATTTATGATCTATTTGTATTTTTTTTTAACATACATAGAAATTATTTTTCAAATATTTATTCGTATATGTACATAAAGGTATATGCGATCAACAACCGAACCGAGCCACCGAGGTATACATAAATCATATTACTAAACAATATTCAATTACAACTTATAAGCTAAAATGTACAATCATTCCAAAAACACTTAGGTGTTCTTTTATACATTTAGAAGAGAGTAAACATTATAATGTCGCCATGTAAGCAGCTCTTTTAGCGTCGTAAAAGTTGAAACGCAAGAAATTGACCTCTTTTATTTTTAACTTAATGAATAAATCGTCGAAGTTTCATTTGTGATCACGAAGTATGTAAATTTTAACTACAATGCAGAATGGAAAATGTGGTAAAATCTACCTTAGTATATCACACAACCGTTAAGTGAATAATTGTCACGTGACATGTCATTCAAACTTAAACGATATTTACACCGGATAATGGAATAATGGCGGTAGACATTTATTAACTCAAAAGCTGAAATGCAAATTTAAGTACAATCATTTAATATACAGATTGAATATGTTACTAAGTTAATATTTTTAGGTATAATTTATTATAATATTTAATATTCAATTATTAAATTGATAAATATAATTGATAAAATTTAATTATCATTAATACGCATATATATGAAAAAATTTAAAACGTTTAGACCTTCAAATTTTAACGTTAAGTATTTAAATTATACATACACTGCAATTCTAATACTGATAAATTACATACCACTACACTATATAATGCTGAAAGAAATACAGCGGATCTGATATGAGAGATCTATACTCAATAGTTTTATGGAAAGTAAAAATTATACAAAAATTGTTGAAAACAATAATATATATGCGTGTTTCATGTCGTGACAAAAATCATGCGGTCTATGGTGTAAATAGACAAATAGTTACTTAAAACAAAGTATAATGAACTAGTGGGCGAAATGCGTACTAATAAACGTCCGGATTTGGCTACGCGCGTCTCGATATTGCTGTAGAGTGCAGCGTAGGTGTTACCTTGTACCGTCAAAGTTGAACGATACATCATAGTTTTGTTAATAATCTAAGAATGTAGGTACACTACTATACTCGATGTACAATATGTATACAAGAGGTTCTATAGAACCTTCTCTAGGTCAAAATCCAAACCTTCTGTATTTTTCTTATACATAAGACGACATATTCCGCAGACAAAAGTTGCATACCGTTTTAATTTATATTTAATGGAGCATAATATATGACATGATATACATAATTAAAATTGAATTAAACGAAGATAGAAAACCCGTGAGAGGGAAAAACTATAATGTTCTGTATTTTTTTTAGTAACGTTTATAGAGTGAAAGTTTACCGTTAAAACGTTTATGGGATTTATAAAAAATAAAAATAAAATAAACCATAAAGATCTCACAGTCTAAACGATTCTAAATTCTTAATTGTTTTGAGTGTATATTATCATAATATCAAATCAGTATTATGATCCGTTAATTTTTTACTTTCTTCTAACTTTATGTACAGTACACATAATACAATTCAACGCATATATTTATATAAATTGCAGGTGCTATATAGTGAAAGAGTAATATTTCCGGACACAATTTTTATCTGATTCACACACATATAATATAACATACATAATATAATATACTTGGTCAACAACCATATGAATGCGTTATAACGCGTTTACTTGGGCGAGTTCATGATAATATATTATTCCAGTATTCCACTATATACATAATAAATGTTTCACTGTTTACAAATATAACAAATAAAAATAAAAAGAACCTAACGAGGAACGTCTCTAAATTTACATCAATCTAACCCCCCGTATATTACAGTAAATTTTAACAATATTAGGACACCATTTTTTTCTTATAGATAATTAAATTGAAACAGAAATTATAGTTAAGTATCTACTTGTACATGGGTACTTATTATAGATAGTTACAATGTATTACTGCCCACAGACATTTACAAAAACAAAATAAAGAGTTTTCACTGTTTTCAGTTTAAATTATAATAATATAATACTTCATATTTGTTTTATGTATACAATCATTTATAAACGTTGAAGTAATATTTAAAAGTATAACAATTAATATTAAATCAAATTAATAATACATACATCGAGATTTATGATTGTTTTTTTATTTTTAATGTCGTTTAGATTAGTTGTCTGGGCATCTTTTAAAATAAACAATAATTATCCCTATAATTATTATATCATTGATTAAATATACTTAAAATGTATTAATTATTATATTATGTAAAATATGTACCTATACACTTAACTAATATAATAATGAGTATCTATGAATAAAATATATATTAATAGGATTATAATAGATGTTTCAAATTTTAAAATGCAACTTCGATGTAAAAAAATGCAATTTATTTTGAATTCTCAATTACGTTTAACTGTATATATACAGTACATTATGGATAAAAAAAAATACCACGGTAATTATATATAACAATTTATTTATAACTAAGTTAACTTATATAAAATATTATGTCATTAATTATTTTAACAGTATAATAAGATCAAAATATAAAATATCAACACAAATAATTTTACTCTCTTGATTAAGTTCAACGAATATCATAACCCGTCACAGTTATAATAATAATATGAATTTGTAAATAGTTATACTAGTTAGGTTAATATAAAACTGAAAGTTTTCAAACAGGTTGATTAAAATAAACAATTAAAAATCTGAGTATATTTATAATTACTTCAAACAACTTAAAATATAAGACGCTAGAAATATCAAAATATTTTATTGCAATACATATTCCCCTAGTAAATATTTAACTGCATGCAGGTTTTATTTTTAATGAGTTACTTAGTAGTTGAAGTACTATAGTCCCGACTATGGGCCATGCAACATCTGTACAGTGTATACAATATACATAAAGTTAATTGACTACTCCACAAAGTCCATACTATGGGTTGACCATATTATTCCGTATTTAAATTCGATAGTAAAATACATTTTCTGTACCATATGAGGGGAACAAGAGAATCGACTTTCTTATTTCATCGAGGCTCCGCTGGAGATCCGTAGAAGATCAACTGGGTCAATTATCTTTGACACATGCTTACATTGTTTACCAGTATTATCATAATATATCATTGTTGGAAAAAATCACAACAAACTTTCTTCTCTTTTAGACAAATATCGAGACAAATATGTAAAGCACATATTATATACTAGATATTATACGATATTATACATTGAAATAAGTCCAAAACCAAACAATAAGGTAAAATTGTAGGTATATTTCGAATTATCAGTAAGTGAAAATCGAAAGTCACTATACCTCTATATTGCAATAGAAATATAACTTTACAACTAGATAAATAGTTTTTAACAACAGTGACACTTGTTAACTAAAGATAGCTTAAAGGAACGCCCAGTTATAATATGTTATAGCCAAGAATTGTGTCAACTACTTTATCATTTAATTACGCGCATTTCTCTATACGATATTCATTCCATAAGTAATATGATTTATTATATATGTCTAAAATGCTATTGTTTTTTGTTTTTGCCCGATGAAAGTATACGATTTCTAAGTACCTTATAAAATGTTTAAACATTTATATTAAAGAAATGTTTAATAATAAAATGAATGTATACAAATATAATTCAGAAATAAATGTAATGTTATAATCACTACGGTATTATTTAACCACGCATTTAACTATCTAATATATATATATATATCTTTGGGTTAAATTTAAATTACACCAATAACTTTACAAAAATATTTTAAATGACAAATACAAAAAGAACTTATAGAAAATGATCATCAAATAAAACATAGAAGTTATTTTTTCAGTAATAAATACGATAGTCTAAATAATAATCGATCTACTTTGGACGTATTAAATTTTCACAGCAAGCAACTTCAAAGCAATTTTAACTAATACAAAATTTAATTAAAACATTCCATTCAACTAGAATCAATAAAAATTAATTGTTTTAAAAACACAAATATCACTAAACATTTTACTCGATTTTAATTAAATCGATGTGTATGAATCTTTTAAAAGTATGTGCAAAAAACAACGTATATTTGTAATAATAATAAAAAACATTAAAAATATAGGTACACAAGCAGAATTCCAAATACAGACTTACGCATTGTTGAGGGATTTAAGTTTCTCAGAAAACAAAGTCATAAATTTATATCATTCTTATTCCCTAGTGATATCTTCCTCAAAAGAAAAATTATAACTTACAGGAGTGTTTTCTTTATTTGAAGATTTCTAACTAGAAAATTGAATAAAACAGCGATCAAACTATAGCACCAGTATTATAAAAAAAAATAAGTCATATAAATAAAAATATAAATGTTTAGTAATTCTAACTGTTTAATTATATCTTTTCTATACTATATTAGTACTTAATTATTTTCAGTAATTACAGTCTAGTGTCTACGCAATTAAAATTATCATAATCATTTCCATCACCAACTTTAACTATAACTAAAGCATAGCAGTTCAATTTAAAAATAAATGGAGAACTCACTCTCCTGTATACACATTTGGAGTACAAATCATCATTGTAAAAATGTAACTACAATAATCCATAAAGTATATTAAATTTTAATTCAATAATAATAATTATAAACAAATGTTTAAACCAAACACCAGAAACTATCTTTATTACTGAAAAATGTTATCATTGTTTGACCAACCAATTCTAAATGGCTAAAAAATAGAAAGAATCTGTATAAAAATAGATAACGTTACTTTTAATAATTATGATTTAAGCGTGCATATTAAACTTGTGTAGTTAAAATAATGAAACATTCGTTCATCAAGATTCAATTGTGTAAACGTATTCAACCGGAAACACCTTTGAAAAGATTTTGATAAAATGCATTTAAAATATTTAGCTTTTTGTTAAATATGTACTATTTTATCCAAATCAGATAATATGTAATGTATATTAAATACAATACACTGTATATTTTTATTCGACAGCTTGGAATTCACTAATTTCGCTAGATATAACTTAAACTATATATATGCTGTATACATAATTGGTATCTTTGCGAAAGGAATACATTCCATACCAAATGGTCACAGTCGATTTAACAACAAATACAGTAATATAAGTAAAAAAAAACCGCGAAAACGTGACTAATAGATGAATTATAATAACTATTATTACTATCGATAAAATAAACAATTAGTTTATTTAGTATAATCTAAATAGTGATTAACATAAAATTATAATATTATACATGTTACATGTATTTATTCTTATATTCGGAAATGATATACATATAAAACTATATCTATAAAATATAAGAATGTAACAGATCTACTTACATCAAAATTCGTTATTTTCATCAAATCTAATAAAATATAAAGTAATTTCATCTATTATTGAAATTTAGCTTAATTTAGTATTCTACCTTTAAGAATAATAATAATAACTATTATTATTATTATTTGTTTTAATTATTAAAACACACTTTATTAGAAAAATAGCATAAATTAAGGGAAACCATATTTTCGTTTTAGCATTAAAAAGCCTTTATTTTATTTCAGATTTATCCATAAACAGTTAAGTACCTACGGAAATTTAGATAAAAAAAAACTTCACACTTTAATTTATTAACTTATCTTAATTTTTAAAAAAAGAACATTTACAATCTGTGTGAAAATAAGACAATAATAAGCAAGTACTTACGTTGTTTTACATACATTTTAACTGTGAATAATAAATAATATGAAAAGATCCACTAGTGATTGTACCCAACATGATATTATACCATTGATTAAATATGTATCAATGATATTACCGGGGATATTACTGATCTTATACTATTTATTATTTAATGTAGAAAAATCTTACAAAGAAAATCTTAATTTTATGAGAATAATATTTTAAGTTTTAAAATAAGCACCTATACCTACCTAAGTGTTTCAACTCTAAGATCTCAACTTTGTCCTTCAATAATTTATAAATGCGAGAATGAACTTTTACTAGGTATCTACAAATTGTTGTATACGGCATGAAAGACAATTATAATAGGTGAAGACATGAAGTAACAAATTTATATAATAATAATATTTATTTATATTTAGTCACTGATTTTGCTTTACTCCATATTTATTAATAAAAATTAAAAAGTTCAATAGTTTAAAGTAAACATAATTATTATTGTAATTTATGAAGTTCGGTAAATATTTTGCCACGTTACCTAACTACTTTACAATTGATAAGTAGTTTTATAACAATTGATTTATAAAATTCATGTATAATTTATCGGGGTAAACACGAGGGTAAACACGATTACAGAAACGGAAATTCTTTACAATTTACCATTATATTTAAAGTAGAACACAAAGACAAATAAGGAAGAGACTTGCCGCATTATTAAAGAATGTTGAAGACAATTTTAAATCAATTAAACATTTCAACGTTCGGAAAATATCTGCTATTTATTGCAGAATGCAGGGTTTAGTATTTTTAACTTCGAATATGTTCTTTAAAAAAACTATAACGTAAACATAAATACATTTTTTTTAAGTATTCGGTTATTTAATTATGATATAAATATAAAATAAATATGGTGAAGACCGTAGTTTTCAAGTTTTAATTTTCGACTATTAAATTACTTTGAAAAAATTCATAAACAGTCAAAATTTAACCAAATATTAATTTAGTACATCTACACAATATTATGAATAAATAAATATGTGAATATAATTCACAAAATATCACTCATAATATCATGAAATAGTTAAGTCATTTTTGAAAAAAAAACTTTTGCTATATTAACATGTTTAAAACAAAAAAATTTGAATAAAAAAACAATTTGGTGTTCTGAATATTGACAAACATTAAAATGGAAAATAAATATTGCATACAATTTAAAAACATGTCCCCGATGAATATCATATCTTTTTTAAGCATGAACCTCACCTATGTTATAAAAAGTAAACACCTAGAAAAATTCCATTCTTTATAAAAATATAATAGACATTTAAACATACACGCATATTATGCATTGAATATGCAATAAACTCAACAGGTCATTTCTATTTCATTTCACGTTACAAGGTTTTATTGGCTTCTTGTTCTTAAAGTATACGTATAGATATGCAGATATGAAAAACATAATTCAATTACAAAAGGAAACATTTTTACCAATCTAATTTTTATAGCTAACTTTACATACATTGGTTTATTATACAACCGCTCCAAGTTTAGAATGTTCAACATAAGTAGTTTAATAAATTTTACTTTACATGACCGCATATTATACCTATGTAATGAAACAGAAATATAGAATACTATACTAGCTAGTAGATACAATCGACCTAGTATGGAAATAACAATACTAACGATGATTCAAATGGCGTTCGATATAATCATACCTACATTTACGTTTAGTTTATATCTTATATAACACGATTATTGTCACAAATGGAATTCTCAGTATTATCCACAAATTATTATACATTTGCACTTTTGAACTAGATAATTCTATTTAAATCACGATTAATGTACTGCTAAGTATTGCGTACGAAAACGATTTTTATTAATCAAAAATGCTTTTGCTTTTTAAAACTATATATATATACTACGCACCACAGTAAATTTACATTTTAACAATTAGATAGCAAGAGTTATGACGATACTGGCATTGTCAATAAAAATAAAGTAAAAAAAAAAATATATGTACCTATGTCGTTTATAAAATATCATTTTATTTTGAAATATGTATGTTTACTTTCTATTCAATATTCATTGATCGTCATACGGGTAACGTTGTAAAACGTGTTCATTTCCTATTTAGGGTGCTCCCTTGTTTATTGAAACCTAAGGAGGCTCGTTCAAGGTTGCGGTGTACATACAAGACAGCCACATGACTACTTATAGTTTAAGAATGTCTAATCGAAAACATCAATAAAATAACTTACTGATGTAATAAAAACAACAATATCTAAAAAAACACTCAGCACCGAAAAAAAATCCTATATAAACATTTTATCCTTCCCTTTACATTTAATTCACAATACAATTCGTATAGACGTATATTAACACTAACTATAATGTTTAAAAACCTGTAACTAGATAAATAGTTACATCTATTTTAATTATATCTTCAAATAAAAGACAAAAAATAATTGTTCCACCCTATATATATAATATATATCTGTGTGTATGTGAGGGAGTGAAATAATAGCAAATTTTAATTTAGTAGAACTAATGATACTATTATGTATCTCAAACATACCATTTTACAACAAAAACGACAACCTACTTTCATGGTCAACACCCAAACGTGCTCAAATATACTACGCGGTCAAGTCTATCATTGCTAAAGATTTAAAATGTTTAAATACAATCCTGTATTGTTTAAATAAATCTTCCAAATAGGTAAACTAGCCTAATTTTTTTAATTAATTTGTAATCCAAAATGCATTATGTAATCGGTAATAATAATAAATAAACGAAATCAATACCCATTCTACAAATATAGGTATATGAGTATTCTATATAATAATAGTCTATGTATTAGTTTGTTAGGTACAGATATAATTTTCCAGAATATTATTAATTAAAATACTAAGTAGGTGTATAAATATTAAATACCAATGAGATAGGTAAGTCGTAATATTTGTTTACTATATTAATACTAAGCCTTGCTCCTTGGAATAAAATACAACACTATAAACGATGACTTGTTTTTACATAACTGCACAGACTATGATAATAATTAATAGCAGATGTTTATACTGTTTGTAGTTAATAATTGCATCACTGTGTTAGAATGTCAGGTACCTATATATACATTACAGTCGTCAATAATCGGGTTTGTATTGAAGGCACTTTATTGTTAAGAGGAGAAAGTGAATCCTACAAAATTAAACGAATTGATTCTTTCTCAAATGTACCTATTAATAAATAGTAAAATATGTACCTATACAATTAGCTACTAAAAACTATCTGTTCTAAATTGTTATATTATAAATCATTCATTTTTTTTTTTTAATTACCTATTATAAATTAAATACAATTTATAAACAATTGTATAATTAGCATGTTTGAGGATTTAATTTGCCATTTAATTTTTTATTTGCTATAACATGATAAATCAATCATCCAGCGGCAAAGCTTACTAACTAGAGGGTTATTAGTTTTATTTCATTCCACGACTCTAGTTGCGGTTTAGCCTCCTAGACGAGTTTTCTGGGATGAATTCGAAGCGGAGTATATAGCAAGAATTAGTGAGTTAAAGTGGTTTAACCTGCACTTGGGTTCAAAAAACGGATTTCCACAAAAATATCATGCATTTTAAGGGGTTAAAACATTAATTTCCTATCCCAATTACAGGCTTAGGACTGACAACGATTTTAATCATTGGTGTGGTTATAATGCAGTCTATGCAATTTTTCCTTTATATAGATTCCATTTATCGCAAATCGCAATCATGGTATTGTAAAATACAAAATTAGCAACTGATTACAAATCTAAAACTTAAACTGGAAATTATGTTTAAACACAATTAAAAATAGATACTTATATTTTGATTCAGAACACTGATACAAGATCTTCAACTACACGGTACCCGAAAAAAATTTCGATTGAAGTTTGTTATTAATTTATTACTATAAAGAAAAAAAGTGATCGAAATTAAAAAAAAGCGGGCAAGTGGGTACCGCTCTGCTGTACATTAGGTGCCGTGTAGATCATTATTATATATTATAGGAGTGTTAAAATTGAATCATTCTAGATATACGAAAAACGATTCTGAACGAAGATGATTTGTCAGCCTAGGATATAATTTCCAGTGATTGGGGAAAAAGGTGGTACATGTTTTAATGGCCTGAATACACCAAAATTTAAGTTCTTTTATAATTATTGTAAGCTAAACTTATGAAAAATCTTGTATTAAATGTTCAACTCTTAGCTACTTATACAAAAATGTTTATGAATTATACCTACTAAATAATTTGCAAATATTCAGGAATTTGAAAATTTTTTGTCAATATTTGAACTTCAAATGCTAATAAAAAAAAATTGTGCCTATGTATTCTTATAATTTTTTAATCGCAATAAGAATAACTTATGAGAAACTTTTCATTAAATTTTCAAGCATTTTGATAGGACCAAAAAAATTTTATCGACCCTTCAAAAAAAAAATTTTCAGAAAAATTGAAAATTTCAGTTGTCAAAAAGTCAAAGTTTTGAAAATTAAATCACGTAAATAAAATGCCAATCTAAATAACTGGTAAAATTTTCAAGTATCTACGACTTATACTTTTTGAATAATAACAAATATTTAAAATCGTTTGAGGATAAATCGTTATTGTTACGCTATTTCGTAAGAATTTAAAGTTCAAACGCACTTAAAAATGTTCCCTGTAATGATGCTTCGAGTTTTCTCAATAGATACTTGAATACTTGAAGGAAAACTTAATGTTGTATTTTTAATCCTTAGTTATTAACACAAAAATGTTTATATAGATAACACTGACATAAACATTTGGTGAAAATTTCAAGTATTTACAGTGATTAGTTATTGAATTACAACCATGTAAAAAAATCGATTTGGTCGAAAACTGGTTTTGCGTAAAAATTCCCGTTTTTTCGTCATTTTTTTTTTTTTTTTTGGTTTTTTCGATTTTTTTGAAAACTGTTGGAAAATGTTTACTTTTGACCTCTATAATGCACCAAGGATATTCACTTTTACATCGGAAACCACCCCCAAAGTTTTTATCTATAAATTAAAATTTTTATTGAAGCACTTGAGTAGTTGAGTGGCTCATCTGTAGATGGGCTTCAATAAAAAGCAAAATATAATTGGATGATTAATTCGCACTAGTGTTGCAAATTTATTATTTTACCCTTCAGAAATATTGTTTGTTTTATTTTAACAAATTTAAAAAAATGCTCTAAAAACTAAGAAAATGTATTAAAATCGTAAAAAAAAATGCAAAAAAATTTCTTTAAATTTTCAGTATTATATTATATTAAGATGATCGTATATTTCTGGTAAAACCAAAGAAGTTACCTGTTTTAAAACCTATTATTATGTAAAAATAAATATATAATAGGTATACATCGATTCAGGGAGGAAACGTCTCAGTCTGGGGGGAAATGTCCAATGCCCCTAAAATTCCCGGGGGTGAAAAGGCACAGGGGGGAAACGTCCATATACCAACGACCACAGACTATGTTGAATACAAAACGGAAACCGCGCCAAAAGCTGTTAATGATGACTAGGCGGCCAGGGAGCCACGTGCGACGAAACATTCTTATCAGTCGAAATGACACACGAAGCGCGCGAAAAGGTCGAACGACCAAACACCGCAGCGAAATTAATCTAAAAAACCTGAGGCCCCGTTGGGCTAGTGCATTTAAACATTTTGAATTAAATTAAACGCAAAAATCTTAAAGTGATGTGTGGATGAATAAAAGTAATTAATCGAATAAAACGAACACTTTAAATTTTAACTTATACTTTCAGCTAAACATTATAACTACTACAACAGGAGACTGCCAATTTATATCAAATCGTAGTATCGTACATTAAAAATAATAAATAACTAATAAAATACCCAGTGGCGTAACTATGGGGGGTGATGTAGGTAATATATCACCCCCTAGAACTTTTTTTTTTATAATATAATGAATTATAATTTGTGAGATAGGTACCTATAAATGTTTTTTTTTTTATTATTACAAATAAAAAATATCTATATCACTCCCCTTAGAGTAGTTCTAGTTACGCCACTGAAGATACCTCATACCTACATCATTGATTATACCGTATCTAAAATAATCCTAAGTGATTGGAACCCTCCTCAATTTTGTTTTCATTGTAGTCTTAGGGCCGTTCTTACAATGTGCGGTTATAGTTTACGGACACTTAAACAGTGGAATTCTCCCGGTAATAAAATCTATTATCAGTCGGTTAGCGTTAACCAACACTTTACCGGACATTTTAAGAACGGCCCTTACTTTTAAAGTTAAGAGTTAAATTGTTGGTCCTTTCACAGAAAATATTCAAGTTACGACCTTGCGAAGAAACGTACCAGCTATATCGCATTATCGCGTCATCACTACGTTTCACGAATCATGATACTTTGACTAAAATACCTATTTACTTTCAAGTAAAAATCGTCTGGTATTAGAATCTCAATAAAACTTAAAATTTTAAAGTGTCATAATGTCTTAATGATTACTGAAATATAAATACGATTTACGGACAGCACGGTGTATGATGATAAGAACCCACGTACCTTTCGACTTGTCGCGGACACTTGCCGTTAGATAAGACGGTACTCGGCTCCGGTCGAGGCTCGAAGCGTAATCGCTCGCTTGATTGAACGTAGATTTCCGATCAGGCGCGAACCGACGGCAAAACGAAAGAGCGACAAATTTATATCAAATTATTTTCGCACGATAATACACTTTAAACGCAATTAATATAAACTGCGATTACGAATTACGATACCGCCACGATCGAACGACAACAGCTACTGCGGTGATATTAACCCGGTCCGGCACCAGTCTGGGGGAAACGATAATTACCGGGCCGGCGGCCATGCTGTGAGAATTCCATTCATCGCGAGTGCGACGTTGCCAATACGCCGACGACGATGATTCACCACCGTCCGTTGGTCGTGCGGGTGAACCGCCGCGACAAAAATACAAAAAATTTAGACATTACAGTAATAATAATACTACCTACGATGACGATGATGTTTAAAATTATTTTCTATTATCTACGTGTAATGTGTGCACAACTTATTGTAATAGTAGTCTTTTTAATTAGTTATTATTATTTTTTCTCAATTTACTGCTCAGTCGGTATACTCTGAGAATAATAATTAATAATATATAGCGACTATTGCCATCATAGCAGCGTATTAAGAAGCCTCAACAACGCCCCTAACAAATTATGAAAAATGCGCCCAAATCAACACTGAAAAGTGAAAAATACACTAATATTTCAATAATCTCTATTTTCATTGTGTATTATTTTAGTTGTTTTAGCATTTATGACAAGGTTATCACACAAAATATATTTTTTCGCTGCATGGCTACATACATAAATTATTACACGCCAAATTTTGAAATGTAATGTGGACCTGATGACATTACCACCGTTTACTATACATATTATCCTTTCTAGTTCCTACACCGTTGCTACTCCCTAACCTAAATTATATTAGTAATATTACCACAATATAATCAGAACGAAGTAATACCTATTGCACCCGCGCGTTGAAACTAAATGAAACCTCAAAATGCCCCCACTTGGCCTTAAAGGAATCTTAAAAACCATGTATTCTCTTAGTCCATCTTTAAAAAAATTATAAATACCTATCCGTAGCATCAAAATGTCAGATATGAACTAGGAGTCTAGAAAGTAACATATTATTATAATATAATATAATAAAAGTATAAAACAATTTACGTGTAAATAAATCAAATAAAAATAGTTAACCAATTAGTACAAATTAAGTAAAGAACTAAAAAACTAATAATAGTAGGTATAGGTATAATACCTATACCTACTTGGTAATAGTCAATAGATCACTGTTATAAATATAAAATTAAACTTAGAAATACATGTCTACCTATAAAGCTATAATACAAGTACCTATATTACAATATTAAATATGGGTACCTAGTTTATAACTGTATGTCTGTATAATACTAGGGAGGCGGAAAAAAATCCCAAAAAAATATATTATACATAATGTATTTACATTTATTAATATATATATATATATTTTAAATAATATACAAGTAGTAAAATATAATACTTTATTAAATCATACATACATACATACTTTTTAGCAATGGTGGGTACTTGGTATTAACTTATTAAAAAGTTAATTTTTTTACTTTTTTACTTAACTAATTAGTTATTTTTGTTTTTAACTTATTTAGTTAAATTTTGTATTGTTTTAACTTAGCTTTTTATAGTTAATCATCATTATTGTACAGTTAAGTTAATTTTAATTTTTTATGTACCTATAGATACAGCCTACAAGTTATTATTATTATAGGTAAATGATGTGATTTTGATCGTTTTTACACCATTTTATTATTGTCTCAAATTAGACAAATGTAATCAATTATTATTAAATTAACCCTTAATAAATGTTGATTTTGCTTAAATAAGTTTAACTTTTTTATACCTAATAGTATTTCAATACCAAGCTGACT
>VUJU01002009.1:0-14552 GCA_009835225.1 Aphis craccivora
CATTTAGGATTTAGCCGGTTTCAGGTTTGGGACAATTATATTACACACCATAATATTTAAAAATAAAAATCAAGGGGGCCAGTCCGGGGCCACTGACATTTCTTAGGAGGCCAGGCCCCCTGAGGCCCCCCCTTGACGACGTGCCTGCGGTAAGAAACCCGGAATTTTATTTTAAAAGGAAAATAAGTAACTCCTTGGAAATAAACTGTTATCAAATCTCAGCTCTAAAAAATATATATATATATAACTACAAATCGGCTAGTAGGTATTCGTTATTTCATTACTTTTGTCCGAACTTTCGAACGTAACATATTAGAGTTAAATTTTAATGAATTATAAAATTTATAAGCTTCTTTACAATACACACATCGTATTTACAGTATATTTTATTAAATACAATTTAAACGTGGCCTTTGAGTATTACAAAAATATGCATGCGTTGAACAGTGAATTGAGTTTATTTAAAATCATGTAAATAAGTTATTATTATTAGGTACTGTATAAAGAAGTATTGATTTTTTTTACAAAAAAGAGGGCTTACAAATTCCGATAAAAAAAAAAATTTTAATGTAATTCAAATGTTTGAACTGTATAGGTTAGGTATATTATGATGTTATTATAATTTAACCACACACAGCTAGAAAACCTCTATCGGACGCCAAAAGAAAAAGACTGATTCCAAAGTACCAAATGATAATTTATTTTTAAATCGCTGCATTTACTTGTTCAATGGTTTCATAAACTTCATAAATACAATTTACACATGTAGGTATTCATTATTTAAAAAAAATACTAATGTAACCTATATGAAAAAAAATGATTTTATACAATTTAGTTTTTGAAAAAAAAAAATACAATTTTACTAAGTTGTTTTCTTGTTATAAATTTATAATTTTTAAATTTGAATAATACATCCATTTTTGATTTCATATTATAAAGAAGATTAATCAGTGTACTTCGATCTATAGATTTTGGACAAGTAGCTTATTAGATATTTGTATATATATATATATGTATTTAAGGTTTAGATGAGTAAAGAAAGGACAAATATTTTAGGGAGTTAGTACTCTTAGTATCACCATTCAACTATGCTTAATAAAGTTTTCGATACTTACTTACGTCCCTCATAAAAAACTGGTTCAAAATTCGATTTGTATGCAAAAATTTTGCTTAAGAATAAGGAATTACTTAACAAGTGATTAAAGAGTAAAACCTTTTATGTGAAATAAAAAATGTTCAAATACATTTATTGTTTTTGAAATAATAAGTGTCTTATGTTAAATAAATTATCAGGTATTTAATTACAGTAACGTATTATATAGGTTATACCTATCGAGTTTTAGTGAAAAATTTATTTTCATTTGAACTGGCATGGCGCCGCTTGGAATTAATTCGTTGTCGAGACCATAATAATAATAATAATAATATATAATATATTGTTATTACTTCCTGAATGCGACGAGTGGAGAATTTAACAATCCGAATGACCGCTGTCGTTTGCGTATGTTATGATGTACACATACTACCTGTCTCGCGTGAAATATCAAAACAATCCTAATGAACCTGACTTGCACGGTCCAATAGTTGCACAACGGTTTTCATCGATATAATAATAATAATATAAAATGAATAACGCTTTTGTAGTCATTATTATATTATTATTTAAATATGTAGGTTTTCAATGAAAACTCATTATTTTCCACCATGTACCTGTATCCAATTTGTATACTGTATACACGTTCAAATTTCACCATGGTTTTAAAAATATTGAAAGTTTATTTATTCAAACGCTACACGAATGGAAAAGATAATTCAAATATTCACTGAACCATCGCGAAGTGTCTCAGATTTTAGAAAAAATATTTAAACTTAACTCGTGTAATTTTAAAGCATTTGTGAGTATTATACATTTATACTGGGTAATCTATTTAACGTAAGAAATTTATTATTTCAGAAAAAAATTAACATATTTGAAATTATTTTTTTGCATAATTTAAGTTGTTACTAAACTACATTTTTGGAAAAAAATTGTATTTCCTTAAGTTAGGTATAATTATTTATATTTTCAACTTTTTTTATTGATAATATACATACATTTTTAATTTCATATTGTAAAGCAAAATATTACATCAATTATGAAGTATTTCGATCTATAAAAATAACATTTTGCCCATTTTGGATATGTAGTTTATAAATATTTAAAGTTTTGATACGTGGTGTGTTGTGTTGTGAATGTTTTATTTCCACAAAAAGGTGATGACAGACAGAACAAAAACACACACACACAAACATATCATTCTAAAATCAATATATTCGTTGCTTCGCTCAAAATCTAAAATAATTTTCAAAGCGCTAATTGTCTATTATAAAGGCATATTATGTGTGGATAAATTGAAAAATATGTTCGGCGACATAACTAATCGTATGATGTAAAATATAGCTTATGACAAGTTCGTGGAATAAACTAGTGATTAGGTATCTTTTCAAGTAAATGTTTACTAATTATTATTAGCAAGAGAAACGTTGCTCATTTTTTCGAATTTCCTGATGATAATATGAATTAAATTGGTGATAACTGATGAGACATGATTATTGAATAGTAGAATTATTAAATAAATGAAAAAATACGAGTACTTAAGAAATCATACGCATTTCCAGAATATCTATGAATATTATACAATGAATATGTAATAGAATTTATTAAATAATAAAATATAAATAAATTCAGTAAATTTTTATGTATATTTTGATTTCCGTATTATTTGATTAGAAAATTCCAAATGAGTCAATTAACTAAGGACTTTTTTTTAAGGTATGCATTAGTTCTTTTTTTTTTAAATAATGTAGATCATTTTTAATTGATTTAAAAATAATTGTTGAAAACGTTTAGAAATTGCAAAAATTATATTATCGAATTTGTGGATTGTCTATAGGACATTTAAGCATGCCAATCACTTGTACACATATACATTTTATGGTATTAAGTTGCATAGTTGAAATTTGAAAATCCTAATTTTATTTTTATAAATTGAAGAAAACACACTGTTTACAAATGAAAACAAACACTTGCATCTATTTTTTAAATATAACTTTAAAGTATTAATATTATTAAATGTTTTACAAAAAAAAAAAAAAATAATAAAATAAAAAGTAATCTAATTAAATCCAATCTAATAATACTATAATATGTGAATACAAGCTTTTTTTCTAAAATAGTTGTACATTTTTTTAAGCGAAATATACCTAATTATTATTAAAAAAATTAGTTACTTAATATAATTAAATTAATAAATACTATATTTTTAATTTAATTTATATATTATGGTTAGGTTTAATATTTAAATATTATGCACCAAGTTGTAATGATGATTCTTTAATTTTTTCTATAGGTATTATGGTTATTATTTATTAAATATATGAAACTATAACCGCAAATATTGCATGTTTCATTAGTAAAAATAATTTTTCATCATGAATTTTCAGGGATATTATTAATTTAAGAAAACACCACAGAAAAAACCGATAATAATTCCTATGTCTATTGGATACAATTTGCATTAATATTTTATTTTCGAAATTACTTTTATCGTTTTCTACTAGGTATACATTAGTGTAACAATTACACGCATTTTATTGTATTCAGGTGCATTAATAATAATTATATATTGCGTGCGCCGTGCGATATGCGTGCGCGTACGTATTGAATTTTATACATAGTGCCATAGATATTGCCAAATCAATTTTCACAATACGTCGAATAGTGTTTTTTTAAATATTAATTGTTATTTTTAATTTTTTTATTTCCACGCAAATTTACATTTGGTATGTATTAAAAAAAAACAACAACAATAACACAAACAATCAACATCGTATAATAAATAGGTGAGTTGGAACACGCGCTGGTTCTGTCACATAATTTTACACTGTACATTAAATTAATCATTATGCCTAAAGGCGTTAAAGGCGTGGGATTTATTATTATTTCAGTATTCCATTCTAAAAGTCAAAATGGAAACGAGTTTTGATCTATTTGGGCTCATTCTACATACTAAATTAAGCAATGTTTTGCTCCTATATAAATGCGATTTATCATTATTATCAGTGTTTATATTTTAATAATGGAACATTTGGTTTATTTTAAATTGTAAACTGCGACTCACAAAATAACACATTAATATCACTTTTCAGTTAAAAAGTATCATTTTTATTTGTTATACGCTACTGCGAGTAATAGTTACTCAATATTAATGTCCTTGTTTTTATTAATTACCTTTTAACGTTTGTCAAATAAATACAGATAATATTTCCGAAATTTATAAAATCAAATACGTTTTTTAAATACTCGTAATCATCATCAACTTAATCTAACCATTGGTTGGTGTATTCATAACTGTTTATTATACAATTTTTATACCTACCTAATAATATTATAACGAAACAAACAAACATTGAGTAAATCATCGACGAATAATGTCATTTTGGGTTTCTACCCCTGTCAATCTGAATTATTAACTGCAGTAACCTCCATAATAATGAGAACTGTAACACTGCAGTTATCGACAAAATTAAACTCACATCGGTATCAATGAGATTCAACTAACTAATCGTCATCTGGTTTGCTAATAAAGTCTCTTTTTGAATTTAGTTTTAAATCAATTTTCAATAGTCTAATTAGTAATAATTAAGTAATTTCGACTTCACGACGAATGTTCTTGTATTAAATTATAACCACGTTCCTCCCAAGTTACGATAATAACCAGATCAATATATCATGGCTGATTTCTTAATTTACTTCAACTCACACCAATACGTCTAATAGAATTTGTTATTATAAAGCTCAGCTGTAGGTAGATAACTATCTGTATAAGTAATATATCTAACTACTATATATTATAACTAAATAACGATTGCTTCAATTTGAACCTATATGAAATAATGTTCGATTACAAAATAATTCGAAACAATAGATTTATTTAAATGCATATGAATAATACGCTTGCAATATCCTAATAAACTATATGCATTGCAATAGGTTAGAACTTATAACTACATTATATGACATTTTATGTCACGCTGTTTGAATTTAAGTGAGATTAAACATGACATTTGATTTATTCGCGATAAGTATGGGTATTGTGTATTGTGTATTGAAAGAGTATTTTATATTTATAGGTATATGAAAACACATAGTACATAACTGAGTAGAACAGTTTTATAACATCGCAGTTTTTTTTAAATTCTAAGTTTCAGATATACCTATACTTATAAAAGTTTCTATGATGGATAAATATGAATAGGACAGGTATCTACGTGATCTCACAATGACGCATCAATGCATCATGTGACAACAAAATTATCATATAAATGAAATGCATACTCAGATGGATGATTATTTGAACGGTAAAACCTCATTTCAAAAAGTATTCAAGTTTTTGATTTTTGAAAAAGTAAAAACTTAAAATATAAAGTAAAATACTAGAAAAAAAAAATATTTCAAAATATAAATTCTGTTAGCACTTCAATTTTTATAATACGTTATTAATTCTTTTAGGGATTGACAGTATCTTCTATCATAAAAAACGCCCTTTATAGTATAGGTAATTGTAAGTTATATAATCATGAAAAAAAAACATTTAATTTAAATTTTTCATATATTGTATTCAAAAAAAAATATTTTTGACATATATTTAACTAAAATATAATAGATCAATTTGATAACATCATAAAAAAAAAAAAAAAAAAAAATGCTTAACTAAATAAAATAGATACTTGGTATAAAACTACTTATATATATATATATATTATTATTTATCTTTTAATTATTTTAAGTTACTAATATATATGTTTCAAAACGTCATTATTGAATCAAATTCATATTATATATAAGACTCAAGTATGTATTTAGGCATATTGATCACAAGATTTAGAATACTAGTCAACTTAAATGCTAATATAAAGATAACTAAACAAGTCTTACAATGATTGTGGTTACGAAATTCCACACATCCGTACGATGGAAATCTTATTCATGTATACGAGGTCTGAATATGAATTCTATTTAAATTCAAATGATATTCGTACACACAGATCCCGTTAAAATAATAATGATAATAATAAAAACAATAATTCATGGGTGAGATCGGAAATGTTCAAATACAATACATAATTATATTCTTTCATTACTATACATAGTACAAGACATAAAAGTTTTGAAAATCATCTGCTATTATAAATTTAATAGCATCTATTATATTTTATAACATTAAACTAGTCTAAACTTAAAATGAACAATTAATTTAAAATAGTAAAGAGAAAATATAGCTAAATAAATAACAGATACACAAAAACAAGTTTCTCCTGTAAAATAATGTTGCTTAAATTTATATTTTTTAGTTTAAAAAAAAATACTCTTTAGAATTTAAAGTAATTTTATTAAATACTATTAATTATTAATAAATAAATATTTATTTAGTATTATTTTTAAATATATATTGATTAAGAAGTAAAAATCTATTTTTTTATTGTAAAATAATGCTGCACAACGGTATTCTGTACAGCGATTGTGGAAAAATATTTTGATATTTTATCATATAATTGAAATAATAATATAATATGTTATATGTATATCATCTAACAAACTCCAAATACTTGAATTAAAATCATTAATCAAATCCTATTAACTCTAAACGGATACTCAGTTGGGATTAAAGTTTAATCTCCTTAACCATTATTAATTAGCCATATTTAGTTAGATGTTACAATAAATTATCATAAACGTATTCATTATAGAAAATTTCGTATAAGTTTGGTCGTATTTAATTAACAAATAACAGGATGAATTTGTATTCGATAATTATGTTTATAGTTATAATCTATGTACTAATTTAATCAAATAACATGTTATTAATTATTAAATCCATGTCATAGATAAAAAAAAAATCAACTGAAAAAGAAGTATGTATTATAGGTTATCGACAACAATTTTAAGTCATTCTAAAGTAAAAAAAAAATACAATATACTATATTTTATTCTTTGTCTCATTCATTAAAATAAAACTATTATACTATTATACAATTAAAACAATATTAATATCCAACGTACATTATAGGATAATAAAAAATAAATTTAGTACTTTTAACTCTCAAAGGCGTGTGAAATTTAAAATTATAACGAAAATAATTGTTAAAGTAAAACATTTGACATAGTAAAGTTATATGGTTGATTTTTACGGATTTCAAAAAATAGTAATTATATGAATTTTTGACGCATCGTTCATAATTTTAAATACTATTGTCAACGTTTATTTTGTTCGTCATGTATAATTGTTACTTCTTACTAACTAGTAGCATATATTACTATAGACGGTTACCTAATACGGTTTTCAATAAAATACATAATTTCGATAAATTACTTAAACGCTTGTGCGTATAATTTTAAAAACATCCAATTGTTTAAATCTGTGGGTGTTTTGAAGTTTATCCGTAAAGTTTTCAAATCGAAATACGAAAGAAAAGTTAAAACAAATATTCATAAAGTTTTAATTTATACTTAAGGGTTTATCGGATTCGGAAAGTTTTTTGAAAGACAAAAATTCCCAAGACCAACACGGTCATTTATAGTTATTTCAGAAGTATGAAATATAATATAAATTCAAACACGTGCATAATAGTTAACAAAAATAATATTTTGGTGTTCCAGGAACAATCGATAATGCATCTAATATATTTTAAGTCTGAGATAATACCACAGATTAAATGAAACCAGATTGTGCACTTCGAGATTATTGAAAAAAAGTAAAAACACCTGTTCGATAGTTGTAATTATCGAGCCCCCAAATCAATGTTACAACACATTGATATTTCTTGCGACTTGTAATACGTGTAGAAATATATAAATTGCTATAAATAAAATATTTTGAATTATCTTCTATTTTCTTTAACTCACTTCTCTATTGTCAGTTTGTCAATTGTCACCCGTAATCTGTCGACTTAGAAAATATATTGTAAATCAAGCGTACAATAATTTTAATTATTTCAACCGACTACACCACTTCTAGGACGATCAATCAGATCATCTGATTCACGATTCAATTGTTGAAGGCCCGAGTACACAATCTGGTTTCACTTTAATCTGTGATAATATCTACATTTTTTTGATAACATGAATACAATTAAAGTTATCGGTTTCAGAACTTTAGGGTTTTTTCATTTAATTATTAAAAATTATTGGGTTACCTCTATCAAAAAAATTAAAACGCTATGACACAGGTAAAGTTCTTCTCAGTGCAATTTAAAATTTTGGTAATTTTGATATAAATATCGAGGGAGTAAAGTTGTCCCGCGCAAAACAGTTTTTAACTATGTTACGCGTGTATAAGACAAAGACAACACATGCAGGTATGGCGTCCTCTTAATAACTATTAACTACCCAACTATTATGTTAACAGATAAATCTCATTTTTTCGAATCATCACAATACACGGGTGTCGCAGACAACTCCATATTACGAATAATAAGAATGTTTAAAATTTGCAGATATTCATAATATTCATTAAAACATTTAATACTAGTCCACATTCAATCATAGTGTTGTTATTATATATACGAGTATATTTTTATAATAATATGATGTATGTCAGCTTTTGGAAAAAAAAACGTTGATAAACCGATGATTAGTTTACAAAGCTTATATTTATAATCATATGCATTATTCATTACATTTGTCAATATCCATAGCTGAATTTGAATTATTCAATATAATAATTGTTAAAAAATATAATTGAGTTATAACTTATAATGTTATATGATGCATTATAACAAAGTAGCATAAAGTATAGCTACAAATAAAGCTAAATAAAATTAATAGTAGCCCGAGTGTTAATTTTTAATCATAGAATATAATTCATTTAAATACCTTACTAGTTCTTGTTATTAGTTCTTAGCCAAATTGAATTTATTTTAACATTAATAATCATTTACTAACTCCTTAGAATTCAATGAGTAACGACTAACGAGTATATATTTTATTAAAAATTTCTATTTATAAATTATATAATATTAAAAACTTAAAACGTCGATTAATCATGGGCTTATTTTTATCTATCACTGACACACGTAGCTAATCTGTGTATTGATATCATAAAATGCCAACCACCAGCACGGGTCAGAACATCGAGTGAGCGTCTGTTGTAATACAAAGGTAGATTATGTGAACAAATAATATTACAGTAGGATTGCATGTATTGCAATACATAGATGCAGTGTTGTTCGCCAAATCATAACTAGTGCATTATATTATGCATTTCCAATCATACATTCATACGTATATATATGGTGAACAGAGATGCATTCTGGCGTTTGTTATAGCATAGGATATTATCAGAATAAACAATACTCAGTCTGTAGCTATACTACAGTTTGTAATATAATTTATTTAATGGATTTCTATTTTATCATCCCATAAGCGCACATTGGCTGAATATTAAACAAATATAGAAGTAAGACTTATGGTGTAATAGTTGAAATACCTCCATTTTATCTGATTTTTTGTCTTTTATAGGTCTTGACGTTAGTGGCGTCACCCTTTTTGCCAGTATAGTTTTCTTTTAGGCTTACAATTTTAACAACTGAATTTAACAATTTTTATATTTAATTAATATGTAGCCGCTGGATTATTAATTTTATTAAGTATTTATCATGATAGAAATAATTTTAACTAAGTTATTTCTATCATGGTAGCTATCATGTTAGGTATTTTATTATAGCACATATTATTATTTTTATTGTAAAATAAGTTAACAGGTTATATATTATTTAGGTAATGAAAAATAAAAATAAATAAATAAATTGAGATTTTCGATTACTTTAGTCGAAAAAAATTAATATAATCATATAATAATAATAATAATTTATTATGATAATAAAATATGCCTTTATGAATAAAAAATTAAGATTAATTTGAATTAATACAATATTTGTTTGACCAATTTATGGGTGAAAGTATAATAAAAAAGGTGCGAGGTGCGATTCGCCTATAGATGTAGTTAAATCATATTGCATAGTACCACATTTTATGTCTTCTTTTTCTTTGGAAACCGTTACCAGGGGTAACCAGGTAACAAGGGTAACCGTAACATAACTTAACACTTTTCGGTTCTGTGTGCCAAGGCAGATAATTTCCCGTTACGCTTTTTCGGTAACGCTTTTCGAATTTATGTGCCAAAGAAAAGACATAAAATGTCAATAAAATAATTTGCAATAAAATGTTTTAACATATTACCTTAGTCAAATTAAAAGATAATTGTTGTCAGACATCTTTAATATTTGTATAGTCTATAATATAAATTTGATTTTATTTATAGCTGTTTTTTGGTAATAAAGATAAATCAAATTGATAATTAAATAAATAATTAATTAATTAATTAAATTGATAATTTAAGTTTTTACTTACCTATTTAATACTATATTAATTTCAAATTAAATTTAAAAATTGACAAGTTCAGTTCTTATAATTGTAAATTTTAAAAAAAATTGTACTAGTCGTAAAGGACGGAGAGTGTATAAAATAGGAATTTTACGTTTTAGCCAAAAAGGAGACTGCCCGACATTAGTGACGAGAGTGTGTTTTAGACGAAAAAAGTAATACAATATTTTTTATAGATATTATAGCAATGTGATAAAAAAAATGTATTATTTTATGTTATATATCGGTACTATACTAGACTGTTGTCTCTCTGATCACTAATCATATAATCTAAAAAAGAAGGTTTTTTTTTTTTAGGAAAAATGTAATAACTCATTTGTAACTCGTTATTTTGAAACAACACATTATTATTATACGTTTTACTTGGCAATCTCGTTTTTGTCAGGTACCATACAGCCATATGGGACACGCTATAAAGTGACATCGTTACGTAACTAAACCCGCCAAGACCATAACGCACTTATATAATTATTACGGTACTATGCTGTTTATAAGATATGTATATAGTGATAAACTGTACGACCACGGGACACAAAACTATTTTGGCGAGGAAATATAACTTAGAAACGTTCGCCACATCACGACACGTTTCGGTATTTAGCAGCGATAGAGTTTTTAATTGCATTTACGGCGGTGGTGGTGGTGTACGATAATTACGTTGTATAGAAAGCATAACGTATTATAATGCATACATCCGTACTTACAAAATATAATATTATTATTATACAACCACTTCACTGTATATGTACACATCGACTGTGAAGCGTTGGGGTCTCTGTCTCTCGCTCGCGCATACGTCTATCTCGTTCTTTCACCCTCCCCTACACGGTCATACTGCACCACTCACTCGCCCCGTCGCTCGGTAATTATTCGCATCATCCGCGCGTCAACCGCGTGCGAATAATAAAGCCGTTGCAAACCATAACTCTACCTCTAACCACCCGTCACCGCCATCCGACCATCCCCGCCAATCTGTGACCGCGCGATGAAAAACGAAGGCGGCGATGATGGAAGTCACGAGAGGGCAGGACTGAACGATGGCACGATAATACTGTAATATAATAACAACATATACGTCATATAGGTACTGTTGTGAGTGCCACGGGTATAGTATGAGGGGGAAGAAAGGCAATAGGTGCGTGCAGGGACTGGTGTTTACCGTTTCAAACTATATCGTGGTAATAATAATAATAATAATATTCTCAAACGGTTGATTTATTATCACGTTTTATTTCGACACGTCAATCATCGGCAGGACGCCACCACCACTGCTGCAGCACGCCCGGCACGACTGATAAATAATAATAATAATATACCTAAATACAATGCGCCAACCGTGTTGTGACTTTTGCCGCCGACTGTCGTCCACCACCTGAGGCTCGCCTACTATAAATAATAATAATAATAATAATAACCGTTTCGAACACAATGCTCGCGTAGGCGCCAAGTAAAACGATCGATGATAAAATATAAAAAATACACGTCGTTTTTTCTTTATAAAATCAAAAGATCAGATTAACACGCGTTATATACGTTCCGCGAAACCGACTCGTACGTAGATACATATTTACGCGATATCGATATTATTGTGACGAGTGAAAAAAAAAAGTAATCAAAAATGCCAACAGAGATTTGAACCAGACGACGCGAAAACGTTTCGACCTTTCGGGATCGCGTATTTTAATTAATATGGTCAGCCATCCAAGTGGAACGCGTTTCGATTATTAACCCGAGATGCGCGCCCGCTGAATATAATGCACGTATAATATAAGTAATATATGACGCCCGTTTGGCCGTCGTTCAGCGTAGGTACTTTTGACATCTGCGGGATGTTTTAAATAGCCATCATTTCACTTAGCGAACTGTGCGCGTATTACGAGCTACGGTCATAAAACTTTTTCATCGTTATCGTTTTCGAAAAAAAATATATAATACCAAAAAATGAAATTAATGTATATAGACAGCACGACAGCTATGTTACGTACCTATTATATTATAACCTTTTTGTGTATTAAAACTAAATTCAAACAAATTGTCCTTTTAATTAATTTAAACAAATTACCTACTAAACTGTCGTCCGAAATTACCTTTGGCGTGTTTTCAACCCTTTTAAAGCACTAAGCTTATAACACGCAGAGCATAATGTTTCATTCGTGTGAATAGCTTCCATTGAAAATCTCACAAAAAAAAAAAAGGTAAACACAAACAAAAGTTAGTTCATCCATAACTAGAACGAGTAAAATAATATTCTTTTGGTCCGTACACGTTCGGCTGCTGCATCACGTGTAGTGTCGCACCGACGACGCAGCCAAAGTATACACCGTGTAGTGTGTGCTGTGCACGTAATGACAAATGTCAAATCCGTTATATACACATTATCCGTCGGATTGTAAGTGAATTGTGATTATGAGCGTAAATGTATTTCCAGGATATCTAATGCGCGTGGCGTACGTAAGAGGGTCAGGAAAATAATGGAAAAATGTCAAAGGCGTTTTAATATAAAATCGAGTAAACTCTTAAAAACCGTTTATGACGCGCGAAACGTTGGATTCGGAGCTTCGTATAGCACACGCATACCAGTGTTGTGCTAGTGAGTTAATCAAAAAACGGAATACGATACGCCGCACCAACCCACACGATTTGTCCGGTATGCTGAAACATGGACGATTACGATACCGTTGACAGTTTTTATATCGCTGATGATGTATCAATGAGTAAAATGACAACGTGTATTTTTTTTTTTTGTTTTTAGTTCGACCGACTGATCATAACTAATCGATTAAAATAACCAAAAAAATAAACAGGTCTTATTATTTATAATAAAAAAAAATATTTTGATATTATAGTGTGTTAGTACATGAAATAAAAAAAATAATTGACAAAATTTCTAAAAAACTTTTTTAATTTTCATGGTCTAGTCTCGATTACTCAATTTAAGTATATTCATGTATAAGTGTTATGTACAAGAGAATTGGTTAAAAACAAATAATTAACAAGACGTGTTAAAAATTGTTGAGTAACGTATTTTATTATTATTATTTTTTTTTTTACATAATTTAAAGTCATTACATTATTTTTTTATAGTTTTTATTTTTTGAAAACATTTATCTAATATATATAAAAATAAAATTTCCAACGAAAAGTTAGTTATTATTAGGATAAGTGGAATGATGTGGGTACCCAGCAAAAGGTTGGTTCACAACTCCACTCATCAAGACATTCAATACTTAAGACTATAATAAGTTAATACTTGTTCGAAGTGCAAATTTTGTTTATTGGAATTATAATACAAATATTCTGTCTTTGAATATGGAATTAAAATTATATGCCATTATTTAAAAAAACTAAAAAAAACTTAATACCATGAATTATGAAAAAAAAAAATACTCCCAAAAACATTTATATTATACAATTTATATACAATATATACAATTATATTTATATTATAGCGAATAAGCGTTTACATTTAAAACAACCATCTTACAATCTTACACATATCATATGAGATGTGTATTATTTAATCCACGAGTTCATTTTATTATATGTATTCAATCATTTTGTTGCGTATAATACATAAATGGCTATTGTTGTAAAGATTTATCAATGTAACGCTTAAGGTTAAGTTGACAAGTGAATAGAAAAATTTTGTTTTCTTCCTTTTAATGCGATTTGAGAAATAATTTAAAAACGACACACGACGCAGTGGCAGTAGACGAATAATTTGTACGCGTAAAGCTGTTCAATATATTATTATTGTACTTGCGTATACATTATATTATACACGTGTATGCGATATGTATACGTACATGCACGATCGTATAAACGCCATATTAAAACAGCCAAGTGACATTAATAGAAGTTGAATGTTGGCAAGGCGGCATGCGTACTTGGCATGGGCTTAGATAACAAATTTAGTTTATTAATGCAATTACATTATAACCGCCAAATATCGGGTACGTAAGTAATATATTTCAATTACCACCTTACGCACGCACGAGGGAAAAAATATTTTCCTATTATTTTTCATCCCGGTGCTTTTATACAGCTTTCTCGAATTTATTATACATAT
>VUJU01002009.1:14631-44537 GCA_009835225.1 Aphis craccivora
TAATATTGTCCTATATTTTTATATTTAATATTATAGTTCTATTTTTTATTATTTGACACAACCATAAAATGAAAATTATATAAACGAAATTAATATTATCATACCTACAAGGTAAAGATCTAAAACACGGTGTAAAAGTATAAAATCAAATCTGAACAGCGGGTTAGTGGGGACCGATCTGCTGTAGGTACATTAGATGCCGTGTGGATCACTATTATATATTATAGGAGTGTTAAATTTGAATCCAATGGTAAGTATCATTGTATAGGAAAAACCATTCTGAACGAAGATGATTTGTCAGCCTAGGTTATTATAATTTCGAATAGTTGGTGAAAAAGGGTGTTTATGTTTTAATTACCTGAATACACCAGAATTTAAGGCTAATTATAAAAACTACTGAGAATATAAATATGAAAACTTATGGCAAACTTAGTGTTGAATTTTTTAACTTTAGACATAATAACAAACAATATTATGAATTTTCAACTACAAATTAATTTGCAAATATTCAGGAATCGTACGAATTTTTTTCAATATTTGAACTTCAAATGCCAATAAAAAAAAAATGTGTGCCTATGTATTCTTATAATTTTTTAATCACTATAAGTATAACTTATGAGAAACTTTGTATTCAATTTTCAAGTATTTTGATTGGGCCAAAAAAATTTTATCGACACTTCAAAACAATTTTTTTAGAAAAATTGAAAATTGCAGTTGTCTATAAATAGCTCAAAAAAAGTCAAAATATTTTGAAATTTAAATCACGTGTATAAAACGCGAATCTTAATAAGTGGTAAAATTTTAAAAGTATCTACGACTTTTTGAAAAATAACAAATATTTAAAATCGTTTGAGGATAAATCGTTATCGTTACGCTATTTCCTAAAACTTTTAAATTCAAATGCACTTAAAATTTTTCCTATAAAAATGCTATGAGTTTTCTCTATGTCTACTTGAAGGAAAATTTATAGAAAACTTATTGTATTCTTAATCCTTAGTTATAAACACAACACATTTTATGCTTTTTAAACTTACTTGCAAATTTTCGCAATGTCGACATATTTCGTAAAAATTTGAACTATGAACGTGGTTAGTGGATGTGACTAACTACAATAAAAACAACTCATGATGAATCTTGTATTAAATTTTCAAGGTTTTTGACTATCCAAAATTTTTTATCGATACTTTAAAAAAAAATTCTCAGAAAAATCGAAAATTTGAGTGGTCTATGAATAACTCGAAAAAAGTCAAAATGTTTTGAAAATTTGACTGTATATAGATAACACTAATATAAATATTAGGTGAAAATTTCAAGAATTTAAGTATTTACAGTGATTAGTTTTTGAATTATTACTATATAAAAAAATCGATTTGGTCGAAAACTGGATTTGCGTAAAAATTCCCGTTTTTCCGTAGTTTTTTTTTTCTCGATTTTTTTGAAAACTGATGGAGAATGTTTCTATTGCACCAAGGATATTTTTGCCATCAGAAACCACCCCCGAAGTTTAAAATTGAAGCATTATTTTGACTAGTTATGCTGTACACAGACACAAAAAAAAACATACACATACACATCATTGTAAAATCAATACAATCATCACTTCGTTCAAAATCTAAAACTTTCTAATAATTATTATAACAATATCAAGTATTCAATATTATCATTAAAATAATTACATAATCAAATTTCAGAATTTTATTTTAGTATTTTCTAATTAATACATATAAATATATTCAACTTATGGTTTTTCAAATGTTTAACTACACTTATACTAAGACTATATTTTAAAACACTTAAATACATTTTATATGCCTCTAGAGTGTATTATAGTGATAATATTTTTTTCTTACTTAAAAGTATATGCCAATTATTTTTTTTAAAAGTGTTTATGGATTAGAATTTAAATTCAAATGAATAGTTTTTGAGAAATTACACTTTGTGTTAAATAGGTTTAGAAAGTCGTAATATTATATTTTATAAAAAATATCCGATTATAAATTATTACTAGCTTAAACATAACATATTATATTTTATATTTTTAGATGATTTATAGTATATATTTTAATAACTCAGAAACATTTTGATTGTTTAATATAAATACATCAACGTTTTCAAAAAAATCAACTGCTTAATGATTCGTAAAAAAAAATTGATTTACATATTTTGAAAAAAAACCAATTAGACACATACAATTTTATAAAATATAAGGATTTTAAACTATAGTCTTAAGTATAATAAAACTTTCAAAACCCAGAATTTAAATGAATAATGTTATTAAAAACATTAAAGAGAAAAATTAGGTTGAGAATTACAGATAGTAGATCGGTGATATATATACTTAAACTATACAGTTACAGATGAATGTAATCGTTACGTTATTGAAACAATAGATCCTGTATTATTGGATTATATCACAACAGCTTTGATACACTTACTACGTCTTAATATCTCATGCACGAATCGATAATACCAATGTATAGTTTCGATTTGAAATATTGTGTCATATAAATATAGATATTTTCCAAACATTGTGGCGTTAGTAAATATCAAACTAGGTAGGAGAATTGAACATCACTGTAGAAGATTGTCAATTAACATACAAATTCCAAACATACAAACATACATTCAGATACTGCAGTCTGCAATAATAATAAAGAAAACCACGATCGACCATATAAATACAAAAAATTTATGTGACACTACATCAACGAAGTCATATTATTTTACATAATATTATGATGGTGTAATATAATTATATAATATTATATCATAGCAGTTTATTAAATATGTTTAATCCGCTTTAGCCATCATGGTTATCTGAAGTTATCGCGGTCTCAAAATAATGTTATTTCGTTTCGTAAATACTTATTCATCACCTATATGATACCCCAACAGACAGCCATATGACCCATATCGTAATTCAAAACGTAATAGTTAATCAGTATTTAATTTCAACCCAAAGGTTATCATCTTTATTTAAAAGTTTAACGACATTTTTAATTATAATTAAATTATTATGCAAGAGCCCTTTTCATAGTCAACAAACATGAATATTATAAAATTATAATTGTTCGAAATCCACAACCAATATAACAGAATTGGATACTTGTATTTGAATAAAAATTAAATAGACAATATTGTCAATTATTGATCAAAACGATAGTTTGACTTTCATCTCAATTAATTTTTTCCGTATTATAATATATTATATAACTCACCAGGCTAAAATATTAAAATTAATAATATCGACACTATACGTCAAAATATTAAAATCTGCGACTATTTCATTACTCTAATACCAAAATATATACCAATCATCAAATAAAGATACAGCAAAAGAAAAACCACTGGTCAGTAAGTCAGTGTCTGCATAGTCTGTGTATTGTTATTAATATTGTTTGTCTATAAAAAGTCGATGGGATATTTTCTTGTTATCTGTGTGAGTATACATATATTATATACATACATATAAATTATGAAACTTTGAAAGTAAGGAGTATAATATATCAGTCAAATAGTAACAATATATATATAAATTATAATCTACCCTTCGCGAACGTCTCATATCACACAATCGTCAATCACATAAAACGCCCGTTGTAATGAATATGTGAAAAACTCACAATGATCTATATCGTATAGATATAATTTAAATGCATAGCAGCTAACGATGATGTATAATTTTAAATGCATTCTGGCGAGTGACTAAAAAATATCATCATCTTGATCATTATAATCTTTTTTCACATCACCATAGCATATAGTCACTATAGTTACTATAGTATTAAGCCAATACAACCATACGATATAGCTATGTGATATTTCACTGACCACGCGCAAGTCAAAAGCTAAAGATGTGAAACAACTAAACTAAGTAATTGAATTTATTTTCAAACTTTTAAACTTGACAATTTTGTTAATTTTCTAATAAACTTAACTTAATTTAGTAGTTAATGTATCCATTTAAATAAATTATCTTTTCCTGGTTAATTTAAAAAAAAATAATACACTATAAGTTCAATTTATAAAGTCTTACACACTTCTCTGACTATAAATCATAATTAAAACTAATTATTTATTATTATTATTATTTTTTTTTTGTTGTTTCACTGCGTTTTATACTATTATTTTGAATAAAAATAAACGAATAAATACTTCTCGATTAAGTAAATAAGTTGACACAGTAAATGTTCTACTAACCTTTATAAATATCTACCTTCTCTACAAGTGCAACAACAAGAAATAGTAGTACCTATATTATATTTAAAAAAAAAGTTGAAAGTTGTACAGAAATTATTATAAATACGTGTAACCAAAATGGAAATAATAATAAAAAAATAACTTTACTTAAATAATATTTTATTATCTAACATAATATTTTTCTTTATGTTTACTTTAAACATTTTACGAGTAAGTCAAATATGTGTTACTTAACTATCAACTTAGTACTTATTATAACTTAGTAACTAATTTTCTCAAAATATTTTTTTTTTTCATTAACTGGCCTTTTTTATCAAAAATTACGTGACTATTGAATCGTGTGCTTATATTATTAATATAATATTAAGTAGTAGTTTAAATTTATCGAATGAATATATTAAATAGAATACGCGATCGAAAGACCCTCCAACGCAACGTGTATAGGTTTTTGATATTATATAATACATGAAATTGCTTGATTTGGTTTTTAGTAGTGTGCACACCTGTGTATTTTGATCATTCGGATGCAGCGATTGCGTGACGTCATCGTCGTACAAGTGACCAGCGCTCGTGATAAAAGTGATAAAACAGAAGAACGTGATATATGTATTTATGTAGCATACCAAAACGGAAACGAACAAATCAATTTCAAATATTTTGCGAGTAACTCTTCGCATAATAATAATAATAATAATATCCGGATTCTGTGGTAAGAAAAAATATAACGAACAATAATAAAAAAAATATAACGTCAACGATAAAATATCATAGTGTCGTATATACGTATATATCATAAAAACGTACGGGGAAAATATTCATAAATCGTCTTCCGACGAAAGTTTACTATTCAAACCGCGATAATATATTTTATTTCGACTCGTCTATCTCACACTATTGCTAATAATACGGCCAAGCAAAATATAAAAAAAAAAACAAAACGAAATGCAACTTTTACGTTTTACTGACTACATTATACAACATCGGCTGTATAATATTTTATCGGCGTCGAATGCAAAGCGCAATAAACCACACCGGATATACACGCGAAAACGTAGCTGAGATTGAATTAGATTTTGGAGAACAAAATTTTTATTCCACTTTTGAAACAATTTCGGATTGTAATGTGCCAAAATAAAAATTGTATTAAAAGCAGACAACAGAATTTTAGATTTAGACTAATATAGTAGTATATATACATTATACATAAGATTAAGTATAAATTCGTAATTATTATTATACTACACAGTATAAGAAAATTATACGTATAAAAATATACGTATTTCATACGTGTAAAAAGTGCACAACCCAGAAAACTTTTATTATAATCTCGTGTTGGCAATGAAATATGCAAAACTATATCATAGTGTTTAAATACTCGGAGACCTTGTCTTTGATTCTGCACTATGCATTATTACTTATCAACTTAATAAAAACATAATATTATAAAATAATGTATAAAGTAATACCTATTCATTTAACATTCATATAATATAATTTTATGATTCAACATTTATGTGTAAGTAAATATTAAATAAAATAAAATATGAAAGTATAATTTTTATTAGTGCACGAGTTTAATTTTCAAGAAAATTAATAATAATTTGCCTTTGTTACAATCACTAAATAGTTTCATATTATCTTTATAATCTGCGTTTTCGAAGAACCGTATACGACACGATACTGTCGATGAATTATACGTAAACAGATTAGACATACGAGTAATTTAAATGTACAAGCTACAATTCGGTTATCCCTGAAGCGGATAGGTTAGAGTTAAATTCCGAGAAGCAAAGCCGAATGTCGTTTACAGTAAATGATTTGGAGCAGAATTGTTTTCATTAAAACAATAAAACATAATTTATTTACAAAATTTAATATATCGAGTGATGCAATAGTTATGTTCTATTTTGCACAAAAATAGTGAAATATAGCACAATGTATTCAGAAAAAAAAAATAAACAAAAAATTAAATTTTCTTAAAACTGCAATTTCCTTAAAACAATATATAATGGTATATACTCATTTAAAGATATTTAATAAAAAAGAATAATTACCTTTTAAATTATAATTAAATACAGAAAAACTGATTACTTAAAAATTAATGAAAATCCTGCAACTTTGATACAAGATCAAAGTAAAACATTAAAGGTACATACATCCTATACCTACTATAAATGTTAGTCGATCGACTCATTATTTATGCGAAAGAGTTATAAAATATTATAAAGACGCTCAAAATTAAATTTTTAAGAAGGCAACCCACACGAAACTAATATTATTATTAGATGAAATATTTTCAAAAACTAAATTAATTTTTTTAATTATACTCAAAACTAAAAATCGTATTGTTTTTATCACTGGGATTTAACAAACAAAATTTATCAGTTATACTTATTGTGTTACGAAAATAAATCTGATATTTTTAAATATACAATACTTAGAAATATGTGAATAATATTAACATTACATAATATTATACAACACGCGCTAAATATAAATAAATCAATATTAATGATACCTACATTATATGTATTTATTTTATTTTTATTAAAATAAATCAATGATAATATTATTTTTTACTGGTCGTCGACGAGGAAAAATTCGACAACTGACGATAACAATACTAGTTATAGCCGTACCTATAGCATGATATATTTGTTATTGAGCATAGTAATAATAATAATAATAAGCAGTAATACATATTTTTTGTTTTTAAAAGCATAATCTATTTTCAAGTATTTTTCAATCGAATACAATGACTTAACATGTTTATATATTACATTATTGAAGTATTGAATTTTTCTCATACGATTTTATCTCTGTATTTTTACAGCATTTCATTTTATAATACGTTCTCGTGAAATCAGGTCGATTATAAGTTAGTGTTCCAGAAGTCAATTGACTGTATGTTTCAATGGATTTCGGATATATATCTTAAAAACCACCGTCAAGCTTTGAGAATATATTATTATTTCAATGTTTTTAGTGTCACAGACCATAACGATAATAACTTGAAAAAGTGATAAAAAAAAACTTCGTACACATCAACTAACTTGAATGATAGTAATCAGGTCAAGAATGTTATTATATACTATATTAATTTGTGATGTAAAATTATTTACTATCGTTTTTTTAAATTTATGTTTCGAAAATCAATTTGATTGATTATAGATACATATTATTATATATTAAATATTAAACGATTCTCCCGTTAAATACTATTATGCCGTACAATGAACGGGTATGATACTATAGTAAATAATTATATTTTCTTACTCATTCATAATACTGCCTATAATATTATATAGGCACATTTTTTTTTACTTACACATCTAAAAGTAGAAACTCCTAATGAAAATATAATACTGTAAGTTTGTGTCATGGACGTACGAATAAAAATATCAACACAATCATAATAATACATTTTAGATTTATTTTAACTTTTCAGTTTAACCTTTCAAATCAAAAAAAACATTCACTCAAGGACACCCAAAACAAAACTTTTCCATAACTCTTCGTGAAACATAATTGTTGATAACTACTATTACCGAATTAAATTGGCGTTTTCATCTTCGATTTTTTTTTCTATTTCAAATAACCTGACGTATTTTCGTAACATCTTTATTATAGGCGTATAATAAGTGACAATACATTTGGTTTCGCGTAGAAAATAAATTGTATACCTACATGCAAAATTACGTGAATATTATATTATTATTATTATCATGTGTAGTGTTTGTGTAGGCGTTTCTAAGTAAATTTATTTTCCTGTTTTTTTTTTTCGTATAAATTCACTTCAGTAATGGTCGTAACGAAAACAAACTTTATAACCCTTCGTCACAGCAATTAAAATAACACGAATTACTATGTTTTACGACCAATAGTCGACGACGTTAAAATACTATAGGTACGCACTTTACGACCACGGTAAACTACATAAGTTAATGTCGAACACGAAATTAAAAGGTTACTCGAATACCTACCACTTTCCGTACGTAAATATAATATTGCAAACGTCATTTTCAAAAACATATAATAATAATATTATGGTTGATAGTAAATTATTTAGATATAAAAAAATTACCGCTTGCGACAATCGCGCAGTTCAACTAATGCTGTTTTCCAAATCCCAATCAAAACATAAAACGATTCATGAGAGAAAACAACTTGACGTGTAAAAAAAAAATGTTAATAAATAAACGTAGATAGGTACTTACAGCGTTTTGAGAAAAATAAAAAAATCCTATATTTTACAAGCGTTTTCTCGTAACGTGGCTAAAAAAAATTTCGATTTAAATCTATTCTATAATGAATGCATCGTAATTACACAATAATATTGAGTAACATATCGTATTGTGTTCATAACAAAATTATGAAAACGACAATATTTCCTATGTCGTACACCACGATTAGCATAAAATATAACACACACGGCGGCATATACAAATAATAATGAGCGTTATCGTTCTGCGCAACAATTACGATAGGTACAGGTACTATCACATAATATTAGCGTCAGCTGCTGTTGCCGACATATTACAGGTAAATAACTGGTGTTTACACGCGTATTCAGGTATCCGCACATTATAGTAGTAGTAGTAATAATAGTAGTATAGTAGTAATGTATAAGTACCTGTGTAAGTGTACCGTATAATATTATATATGGTAGGTGTGTATTTAAGATCGAACGCTTCTCCGCGAGATCACTAGGTCACGGCGGTAACGACGACGATGAACACAATATCTGAAACCACATCGCACACGCAGTGATATTGTTATTATTTTGATTGTATGGACGCGGCTCGGTTGTTTGCACGCGAAAACAAAACAAAAGATAACCGATACGTCGACTTGTTTTTCTCCGTGGAGATGAAATTTGGCCGACGGGGCCGAAAAAAGCGGAACTGTCGGTAATTTCGATACGGAAAAATGTCACACTCGTTGCACAACAATACGAACGCGCACGTAAGTCGTAAAAGCAGTATTAAATGATATTATATCAAACCGGGTATATTACACGGACGACGACGATTTAATAAATTATTATTATGCCCAAACGATATTATTATATATTTTATCCCGACGACCGCGCACAATATTTTTTATTTCGTATTCCGCGACGACGACGGTCGTCCCTTTATGATTACTATTTTATTTTAATACGATTATTGTTATACCGCAATATATTATTCGTTACGCCCCGGCTACTATTATGCAACGGGTAACGAAAGGATTATTATTATGTCTTCGAAATGATATCACAACAATACGGCAAAGACGGATATTCTCGCGCACTCGTCGCGGGATTTCGCGAACGTGATTATTGCGGTGGGGGGACCACCGGGCGTTCGACGGGCACGTCCGGCGTGCGTTAGCGGCGACTGACCGCCGAGGAGCACACGCAGCCAAGGGTCGCGCGCTCGTCTGCCGCCGCCGTCGACGCCGCCGCCGCCGCATGCGCCGCGACGAGAGAAACGCGAGCTTGTATGTGCGTGTGCAATTCGCCGGGCGACTCGGGAGTGCGGCGGCGATCGTATCACGCCCGCGTACCTCCCCGCCGTCGTCGGGCCCCCGGTATACCTAGGTCGCAGTTATACCGCGGTTCTGTTATCCGTCGTATATACCTATAATATTATAACGATAATTATAATATGGTCATTGGTCACAGTACGTTTACTACCGTCTATTATGTCGGTCGTTGTTTAGTCTTTTATTCAATTTCTTTGAAAATAATTAAAACTATTAGCATCATAATAATATTATGTCGACTCATCGCCGCAGTCGTCGACTGCATCATCAGTGCTCGGTACCGATTGTAAAACACGTTAGAACAAGAACAAACAAAAATTGGATTCTCACATTTACCTGCAGAGTGGTGCTTGTTAATTATTATTACAATACAGTAGTCACTAGTCACTACTTATTTGACTCGAGCGGTTAATGTACTGTACTAGTTTCTGATATTGGACTTAAACGGGTTAATCTCGATTTACACAAATACTATAACCACAAGAAAAATCCAGCTGTTGGACATTGTTTAATGAAGTAAATATTATATATTATTCTTAATAAAAAATGTTATTTTATTTTCCCGATTTTTACATCATTACTATCATACTGTTTCCTAGATCCATCACATATAAAAATATTTAAGTTATCAAACATTTTTTATTTGCATAATTTTTAATTATTTACTCAACCAACACAATCAGTTGAGGTACAAAAATAATCTGGTCTCAAAGCGAGTTCAATAAATTGCAACTACAAGTACCTACATAACAATACATAGTAATCTTGATCGTCCTATAATGATGGTATAATAAATATGTATGTTATTGATATCGATCAATATTTAACTTAAAAATCACACGAGAAAAAATATCGAAGACACTAACATTTTCTAATAATAAATTATGAAAAGTCGATAAATGAAAAAAACCAAACAGAAATATAACTTACACTTCTCATTTCCCAAGTAACCAATCTCCTAATCAATCTGCAGCTCAGCAGCACAGGAACCTTATTATGACTTTTTTACTTGTGTTAAATACCTACTACCAGTGGCAGCTCGAGGTATGGTGCACAGGAGCACGTGAACCACCCCCCCCCCCAAAAAAAATATACAAAAATTATTAGATTTCTCTTATTAGACTACATATAAATATAATTGATTATAATATGCATATTATCGTCTGTATTAAAACAAATATAAACTAATAAAAAAAGTTTCCACAACTTATATGGTGAAAAGTGTGTTTATAAACGGCTAAATAATTATTGTGCTCCGGGCGGCCGTGTAAGAATTAGGCACTTGCCACGACACGTCGATTAGTAATATATGGTAGTTTGGAGCACATTTAATGTGTGCACCGAACTTGTTTTTACTGTGCCGCGATGACGCGTCGTTCGTTTTTATTTAAATAAGTACTTAGTAGGTAGATTATTTTGGTTATTTACCAATAAAAATTTTTACAAAATTAATATTTTTACCATCATCTTTCATAGATAATTAACATATCTTATACATTTTTTTTGTGCACTACTTTAAGTGAACCTCACGAGCCGCTACTGCCTACTACGTCGTAAGTTGCACCATTTTTTTTTTTTTTTTAAAATTACAATTTCAGTCATTATAACCGCATTGTTCACGATATTAACACATAATTAAAAATATTCATATTATTAGAGAATGGCGCGTGTTCAACTTTTTCTGGGGGTCCAATATTTTTTATGGAGTTTTAAAAAAATAGTACTTATATATTTTAATTTTAAATGATTTTTTGAAATTTTAAAGTACAAAAATATCTTGTAGTCTTTTTTTAAATAAGTTCATTCAAAATGTCACGAGATGAGAGAGTATCTTTACAGTAAATTATATAATATCATGTTATTAGTAATTATTTAAGTGAGCTGTAAAGTGTAGTCCGCTGTAAGGAAGTTCACCGTTCCCCAACGAGAACAAAATAAATGGCTGACAATAGTTGATATCATGTAGACTATTTAAATTAAATTAAATTAAAATTCTAGTAAATTAGGATTAGCTGTATAGTAATAATTGCATAACAATTAGTTGTGATAAGAATATTTAAAAAATTATGGATTTGTATCTATAGCAGCTATTTATAACTGTCTATGAAGTAAATTATACTTAAATTATGTTTTACACTGAACAACGTATATAGTCTTTTGTAGTCTGCATTAAGTATATTATAGTATATTATTAAATTAATATTTCAGTTATCCTTTTTTTAATGATACAAAACAAATTTTAATAATTTGTAAAATTAAGTATACATTTAAGTTGATTTTAGGGAATAATTATTATATTATGATTTACTTAATATTTTAATTTTTTATAAATCGTCGAATAAATGTAAATATAAATATATATATAAATTAAATATAGCTTAAATATATAAATAAAAATAAATATCAAAATATCGGGTCTTAGTTTCGTAGGTTTAGTTATCTGTCAGAAATAAGAGTCACGATCGTCAAAGTATGTAGAGTAATAGATACTATGTAAACGGAAATTAATGTAAAGGGCGAGCGTTAAGATCACTTAAATTTTCAGCACACTATCTACCTTCTACTTACAAGTTTTGAGCACTGTTATTTATTGAAATTGTATACCTATAGTTAATTTTTTTTACAACGCCTCTATTTAAATCATATTTAAGATTCTTTGAGGCAAAACATTTTTGATATTCAACTGCGAATAACCTAC
The DNA here is from genome assembly GCA_009835225.1 of Aphis craccivora. Classification (NCBI taxonomy): domain Eukaryota; kingdom Metazoa; phylum Arthropoda; class Insecta; order Hemiptera; family Aphididae; genus Aphis; species Aphis craccivora. The sequence continues at coordinate 27,059 of VUJU01002009.1, forward strand.
TTTGGTACCAGTAATACTTATAATTATGTTATTAATAACTTTTAGAATACTTTAATCTGTATACTTTATATATCGACGTCATTGTCCTTTATCTAGTGTTGTATGTCATTCCCAGATTTCCTGGTATACGTATCCAATGTGGTTTCAAAGCAAGAGTAGTCGTTTTTATATTTTGATAGTAAAAAGTATGTCAGTGCTTCATAATAATAAATATAATATTACATAATAATCAATTTAATGTAATTTGTACTCCGTATAGTATTATATAATACTTTTTCAGTGGATAAAAAATCCGAAATGCCAATAAAGCGAGTATTTTCTCCGAAAGCCACTTCTATTACATAACCGGGTAGCAGTTTAGGCAGGTATGTTATAGTATTATATTATAATATAATAAATTATATTGATTCAAAACGATATCTCCCGAATTTCCTGAATTTCATAGTATGGTCCTTTTATAATGTACTCCGCGTCGTCGGCGCGGTATACCTATTTCCTTTTGCCAAAGCACTCCCCAAATTCGCATCACTATAATAACAATAACAATAATAATATAATAACAATAATAATACAACGGTTATTTCAGTAATCAGTAATTTTAATGTAGAACAACGCTGCCCGGCAACGAGGGTCCATCCTTTTTGTATCGATTTAGTATTATTAATTATTAAACACGTGTAAACCGTGTAAGTTATGATTAATTATCTAATATAATGTACATCGTTGAGTATATTATTCTGTAGGTATAGTAATACCGCGGATATACGACTGTCTCCGGGCTATTCGCCAAAATTATAATAAACAGGTAGTATAAAGATAAACGCTATATTATTATTATTATTATGAGTCAAGACAATAACTCAAGTTTTGTTGTGCAACGTATTTTTAATAGTGGTTGTATTATAATATTGTGTTATATTTTGTTGTTGTCACATTATTAAACAACGTGCACTAACAAAACGAACAAACTAGAAGGCAACAGTTTTTCGATGGGTCCTTTACTATATGGGCATCAATTGCAAAGGCACGTCGTTTTCGTGTATGTACAAAATTAAACGTGCCTGATACCTACCGATTTTCTATAAAGTATAAAGAGTAGTCAATTCCCTAACCTGAATTTTTAATATTACAATATTATATTATGTTCATGTGTCCAATTATATGGTTGAGATTTTTGAAGTGTAACAATGGAAATATGGAGTTACAAACACTTGTAAACAGTTTTTATGTTAGTTATTCGTTCTAAATAATAATATACAGTTCTTTTATAAACCGACATGTCACGGGTTTTTTTTACTTAATGAACCCCGGTATTGTTTATAGCACATTTTTCGCCATTGTACGCGTTGCCGCCACTGCTGCCGCCGCCTCACAGACACACACGCGCTCAGTAATTAGAAAATTAAATTACACATAATATACAATATATATATTTTAAAATATTATATTATGTTTCGTCACAGTTAAAACACTCTCTGATCACAGATTATACTTACGTTTAAAATATTTATTATGAAACTGATAACTACGCGTACCTAATAAATGACTGTCCGATTCATTATCTATAATAAAATAATAATAATGAATTCAATCAGAAACCACCCACTTACTTACATGCTCATACGGCGTAATATATTTTATTTATTATAATACGATAATAATTACAATAATAATAATAAATAAAAGACTATAAAATTAATGCAGTATAATGGGTTATTTATAGTTGTATTTAATACAACCCATGTCGGTCATTGAGTTTTAAATTCGACGTGAAAGTTTGGTGTATGTAATACATATAGATATATCTATACTATAGATACATTTCAAAATCGATATAGTCTAAATTAGTATAGTAACTACGCAACTTTTGTTTCAAAATGTAATATACTTATATAAGTAGAAAAGAATAATCTAGTTTTTAGAATCTTGGAGATACTTGGGAAATACTTTGTTTAACAACAATTACTATCGAATAATGTATTGCGTTGTACTTGTTGACCATTGTATTCATTCAACATGCATGACAATTGTGAACAGGGTTAAAAATATTTTAAATTCTCCATTTTGTTAATTATTTCTCCATAAGCTGACGGTAAAAACTGTCTATCACATTGATAGTATGCATTATAATTTTTTAATAATAAAACAAATTAAAGAACAAAATGGTAATTAACTTTAGCTAATAGAGATCAAAATTGAATATAACTTAAAATTATAAAATGTATAACAAAAAATCAATGACAATCATTGTTATTATAAACGTATAGTTACATAATTATAACGATTAACAGCTAATACAAATTATTATTATTATAATTATTATAACTACATATGATATGAAATTAATGGTTCATAAAATATAAAATGTATGAAAAGTACAAATTTTACGTAAAATTAATATTAAAAAAAATTTAAAAAAAGAAAACCATTGAATAACCAATGGTGTATTTTTAAATAATACTATTTATTGTTTAATCGTATAATGTGAAAAAAAGGTTAAAATAGCATAAAAAATATGTTTTATTATAAAAGTTGTCATTGTAGTCATTAACCATTTTACAATTCAATTATTTGAATCTTATTAGTAATGCTTATAATATTAATAGCTTCATAATTTATTTTTATTCGTACATCACATTACACAACGTTTATTCGTTACTTTGAGTTAAAAATGTAATTGCCAATTTAAAACATCGAATTTATTGTTAAAGAAAAGCGTAGAAAAAGTTGATTTCGATTAATTAGCGTTTTTATTACTGGTTTTGTTCAGCTGTTAAAAAAAAAAAAAGAAACAATTTATCATTTTACAAATAAAATCAATAATTATATTTTATTGTGCCATTTTAGTGTTTTAAATTTATATTATTCACAATATCATACAGTATACATTAGACGTGATGACTTATATACCAAAGTATTTATCTATTTATTGCACTCTTACTTAAAATAATATATAACTTAATCATGTAATTTAGTTTTATTTTATATTTTTTGATTTCCAATTATGAATACAGATAAATTATCCATAATATTTGAAAGCACATATTATTATTACTTCTTATCTGATTATAGTATAATGCATATAGTTACCTGCTTTTACTTGTTTGCAGTTTACTTATTATGTGGTTCATTGGTTCAACTAATTTTGTATAAAGTACGTAATTTTTCTACTTCCGAATTATTTCGTTTGAAATTAACCTTACCTATTTCATTTTACATTTATGTCATTTATTCGAGCGTACCTATAATATACCTACCTATTTATTGCATACACGCAACAACGAGTGTTAGCAGACATATAGCATAATAATATTATCTCATGCCATACACATTTTTCGTGAAAATATTCAATATTTTGTATACAACTCAGTGTTATGTAGATGTATGAATGTATTATTGTAGGCACATTCCGAAATTTTTGAAAATTACTTTATCGAAAATTACTATCATTAATATCGCCTATCTTTATTTTTTCAATGATAATGCTTAAATGTAAAAATGTAATTCATAGACGATGAATATATCAGAGTATCACAATGGGGTTATGATAATTACCTATTAATTATAAATATGCAATAATAATTTAGTTTGTTATGGGGTATAAATATCCCATAAAAATATGTTTAAGTACCTTATTCAATATTCATACGGGGCAAGTGTGCACAATCGTTTGATAATTATATGATATATAAAATATACTTGGATGTACTTAGATACCTACTATAATGATACACAAAACAGATTCCAAATCATGGGCTGCACTAAATATTAAAAGTTTAGTGATTATATAGTTTAGTGAAAGTAGTGTCATTGTATAATATATATATATATAACGTGGATAATTTGTACCCTTGTAATATTATACGTCATATTATTATCATATTAATTCAATGTAAGAAAATCGAGACAAACGAATACAAATTCATATATGGTTAAGAACTTCTGTTATGTATGGCGTTAAAAATTGCACATTCCATTGTTCATAGGTGTAATTTTTAATCATGTTTACCTATGTATATTAAAAACACATTGTGGTTCTTGAAATTTCATAGCTTTATACTGGTTGATCATTTTATTAAACAATACTCATTATTATTAAAAAAAAAAAAAATCAAACATATAGGTTATCTCCAGTTGAAGTAAAACAACACTGTTTTTCAAGTTTTTACTTTTTTGAACGCCAAAACACATTTTTAATTTCATTATTTTAAAGCAGAATATTTTTCAAAGTATTTCGATTTATTATAAAAGTGGTTTATGAGTTATAAATATTTAAAGTTTTGGTAAGTGGAGTAGTAGATCAGCATTTGCGAGGTGTCACTTTATTCTCTTCTACAAAAATGTAAATAATTTTAATTCATATATTAATAGTTCAAATTTAGATGTTTGTGTATTAAAGTATTTCGAAAAATATCCTGCTTTTGAAAAAGTAAAACATTAAAAAAAAATATATATAATAATAAAAATATTTTTAAACCCGTTAATTAACTTTGAAATAATGAGTGTTAAAAAGAAAAGAAAAGAATAATTATCCTGTATGTACCTATTATTATTGCAATTAATAGATTTAATTGAACAAAAAATTGTTTTAAAATTTGTACACATGCATATATTTTCACGTGTGTAAAATGAATTTGGTAGAGTGCTTGATTTATCGGATTTAATTTAACTCATTATAAATGTAGACCATATATATTTTGAGTTTTATAAAGTATTTGTATTTGTAAATTACGCGATAACACTAAAGTGAATATATTGAATAGTAGCAGCTCGGATTTTTGATTTGTTAAATTATTCATTATAGGTATAAATATTAATTATTATACATATAGTTAATAATAATGTCTCAGTTATATTTTGAAGATATGAGAGGGATTCTAGAATTACATCTTTATAGCACTAAGTACCCTTACAATTGTTCATTTATAAATGTGTCTTAAAGTTGTCACATTTTCATTTAGTGGTTTATTTTAAGTACAACAATTGTACATAAAATAACTCACATATACGGTGTGCTTATTTCACTAATTTAAATTATTTTTCTTTTTCTTTATAAACATAATTTCGTTTTCAAAATACTGATAAATACTGTATGAGCTTATTTAGTTTCCCTAGATAAATTAGTATAACACATATTATTAATATTAACATTAAACAGTTTATAAATTAAAAATATTCTAGTAATCTAATGATACAGTTTAATAAATTTGGTGTCTATGTTTTTATTTATAAAATAATAAGAATCATATCATTGAATCATTGAATCGTATTTAATTAAATAATGGAATACGTTTTCTAAATATTATTCCACCTACATACCTATTTACATTATTTATACGAAATACAATGCATTGGTATATGAAATGATTCGAATTGTTGTCACACCTAACACTTATGTATTTATCATTGTCGATTTATCAATTGAAATCGTCAATTATTGGTATTCGAAAGCAATCGAAAATTATTTTATAACGTAATATATTATTCAAATGTCGTAAATCAAATTAATTATTTTCATATTATTGTATTATATAAAGCCCAATTTATATCCCAATAATACAATAACGTTGAAACAATATAATAAATCTGGTATTGGTATAGGGCACAGGTACATATTAATTAATTATTATCTGTTCATTTTTCTACAAAATAAATTTATCAAATATAGTTCATATTTGGTATATTTGAAATATAAACTTTTGTGTTATAGAATAAATGTAAAAAATAAAAAATATATGCTCTTTAAAAAAATATGTACATTTACTTAATACGTATTTATGGGTAAGTTACATAACTGAAAGAAATTAAAATACTCGAATATTATATTTTTAAGTAACGATATTGATCATAATTGCATTAAACCAATATCGTGAAATACCTTTATATGTGGTTATGGGTAATTAACAGTTACACGCGTATCAGTATCAATTAATACCTGTAGGCTGTAAAGTCGTAAAGAAAACCCTATCCTTAAAATCATATTGAACGAAGTTTGACCAAGTTTTAGTCTTCATATTGAAAGGGGAAGACATTTGTTGTTAAATACATTAAAAAAAAAAAAAAAAAATTATAATTTCGCACTACAACGAGAATTTTATTGATCCTGGCCCGAAGTTGAACTACTGAAATTCCACAACGTTGAGTCAGAGTTAAGTATGAAATTTAAATGGGATATGATTTTCCAATCAAATGAAATGCTGAAGCGATATTATATCGACGCTCTCCCGATACATTATTGAAGTTTTTTTACCCGGCATCGAGTTTTTTGTTTTTAGCTTAATCTAAATATAGATAAAGCATATCATCGAGTAATTATTGAGTATTATATTTGATAAAATAGTTGATATAATACAACTATATGGTTATTTAACTGACGGAATTCAATTATATACAATGTGTACTACAGGATTCGCATGCAAGCACAAAGCGTATTTCGGTGTACGTGGGGCCCTATTAGACGAGTACCAAAATCTTTTGGTTAGGCGTAGGGGTGATATTGTAATTATTATAATGCGCATATACATACTACGCACTATATCTATATACATTCGGTTTTGACATATATATAGGAACACATAATACAAACAGCATCTCAGAGTCGTCTTAATCCGTATGGTTACTACAGTATAACCATGGTTATACGAATCAAAATAGTGTTATGATATAGGATCACACGTTATGTATGTATATACCTATATTATGTATAGCCAGGTAATGACGTAAACAGCGTTATTTAATGTAAACGTCATAATAATGTATAGCAAGAAACATTGAAATAATGTATTGTCTCTACCTGTTATAATAATATTATTATATTGAATTCGTTCGGAAACATACGCGCAATATTGCGTTCAACGAAATTGGTAGAAATAAATTACGTTGCGCATTTTATATCGTTCCGTTATACGCCGATGTTAGACAACAATAAATTGATGTTTTTTCCTTCCCACGCGCAGGACTTGTTCAAATTACACTTAAGTGCATATAGGTATCTGATGACATTTGACATCTATTTTTCGTCTGGATACCGGCACGATATAATATTATGTTGTTTATAAAGTATAAAATCTGTTATGCAAAAATACCAGTGTCCGTTTTTATTTTAGCTGGTGTTATTCTAGCGTTATTCTTACCCTTAATAAAATAAACGTACTGTGACTACTGCAGTAATCATTCAGTGAAAGAATTCGTAATAAATTCAATCCAACTCGTTACGGTAGGTATATACGTGAAAAGAACAAGAGGACGAGTAAAATATGAATTCAATAAATATTAATTTAATTATACCGACGTTTCAAGGATACAACTTCATATATTTTTGTTTATGATTATTATGAATTAATACGATTTTTTTTTTAATCGGTAGAGTTTAATGTGACATACCTTATTATATATTACCGATTATACAATATTGTACAATACAATAATGTGAATAATGTATTAATTTTATATTTTAATAAATTACACGGTCAAAATTCAAATTATGTTTTCTATAAACTGAATTGAAATTTAATAACAGCAATAAAACATTATTTAATAGAAAGTTCCTAATAATATTATATATTAAAAAACAATCTAGATTGAATTAAGCCTCTTCAGAGTTTAGACGTAGTATAACGTTTGTAGTTTTAATGTCAAACCACTTCAGTAGTGACCAGTGACGATTAGTATTGATTTAGGTAGACATACAGAATATTGACGTGGAAATAATTTTAAAAACTAGTATAATTCACTATTTATGTAGCTTAATGAGTTTTAAATGATAAACTGTATCAACCAAAACATAATTTAAACTTGGTTAAAAAATGGCATTTATATTAAAAAAAATAAATAAATAAATGAAGGAAAGAAGTTGTCTAATCAATAGCATTATTATTTTTTAGTTGTTGTAAAACGAAATACAAACTTTTCAACACTTATTGCTTGTTATAAAGATATTTAAAACTAGTCTGATTCACGATGTTTTTATTTTCATGTATTGCGCTCTATCAAAAATGAAGGAATTCATGAATTTAAATGTTTTAGTACAATCCTTTGTTCATATCCAAATCTATTATTATTGCTATTACTATTATTAAATATATATGTATTTAAAAAGCAATAATAATAAGATGTTATTGCTATTTTATTTAATCTAATTTAATCAAAACTAGTATCTCGTTCACGTTGTTATTGTACTTATTGTATAACAGTTTCATTGACGTCTTAGATTGTGTATGAAACATTTTTCTTCAATTTATTGGAGTACCTTTGTATTATAAATATTGGTCTCCAAAAGTGTCGTTTTATTCAGTTTGTGTGGTTATAGGTAGGAGGGTTTTTTCTTGCAGTTTTATTGATTATATTTTAACGGAAAAAGTATAAGAAACGTAGAACTAAAATAAACTACACATACCTATAACTATAATAGTAAAATTAAATTAAATATATTTTTTAGGTTTATAAATAACATACATTTTAACAATTTTAAAAATTATTTCCAAAGGAATAATACACGTGTTTTAGTAAAATTAATACATTTACAGTATTTCAAAACTATGCGATGAAAACATAAAATGCAATACTAAATCGAATGTATACACATTATTATTTTTAATAATAATAATTGTACCAGTTGGTTATTTTACTATTTTTAAATATATTTCTAAAATTGTTTAATTTTGGTACTAATCTGTCTCGTAATTTAACGATGTCTTTTATGTATGAATATCGAGCGAAAATTTAAATTTATTATTTCTGAACATGATTGAGTAAAAGTGATGATTATTCATATTTTTGATGTGCATATATATTTTTTGAAACGCGTATAATTTTAATTATATTAATTTTACATAACCACATAGGGGTTTTTTTTAAATCAATTTATATTATCGAACATCGATGTAAAAAAATTAAGTACTGATTATTTTTATTAATTCATATTAATGGGTTATTAAAATTACCATTATTATTATGGATTTTATGGTATTATCAACTCAAAACCATTCGATGCATGAACGTAATATTAAAAGCGTGTAAAAATGTTTATACTATTTTCTTATATCGCTGGTTTTATCGATTGGATATTTGTTAATTTTAATTTTAGATCATTCACATAAACGATAACTATAATTCCAGTAGTAATAGCTATAATTATTAATTCACAGATATAATACATACCTATATATAAACGTAATTATTAGTTATTACACCATCTATCGAATTTCAACAACGGAAACTTTTTACTTCGATTTACGTCAATGATTTTATTAAATAGTATAAATAGTATAAAATTTTATTATTTAATTTTTTGTTTGCGATTTTATCTGTACACCTGCACAATGTGTATATTATAACATATTATATAAATAAATAACAATTATTTCTGTTAAAAATAAGAAATTATCACAATTGTTAGATTTTCATAATTACTAATATTATGTTTAGGCAAATCTACTTGTTAAGTAATCACTTATTTTTTTATTGAGTCCACAAATGATAATAACTACGAGGTCGTCAAACTGGAGATACTTATCATCCCCAAGCTCCTAAATTGTGCCTATTAAAATATACGTAATGCAAGATGGTAAGTACTGAGCGTAATTTATCGTTTGTTTATAAAAGTGCGTGAACATTTTTCCTATTTGTCAACTATAAAACTAGATGGAATATTTTGTTACAACAAAATCACACTATACTATATTTTATGTATACATGATCATAAAATAGTTTTACTGTGTACAATATTATACCGTTTACATAGTATATTGTAAGTAAGTAGGTACCAAAAAACGCAGTGTATTGCATTAATATGGTGATCATCGTACGGCAATTATTGTCGCTCGATAAGCTATACACAACAACATTTATATTATAACCATTAAAACATAATATACACAATATACCGTATGTGATTTCGTGTATTTTATATATAAATCTTTCGATTGATCGTAATTTAGGTATCTGTAGTCAGCATACGACATATGTATATGCAATTGTGTAATAATATTGTATCGTGATCGTTTACAGGATACACAAGGACAAATCGTCAACGACACCTTTGGAGAATGTATGAGAAGCGCTCTCAACGACGGTTTTATATCGCAATTGACTAATATTGTACCTACATAGTAAAATATTGGCCACATTTGAATTGTACATCAAAATTCAAATTTGAGTCATATTTCATGCAATGGAATTTCGTTTCTGTTTTTATATTTGTCAACCTTCTTTGGTTAAAAATAATTTTATTATTGTATTGTAAAAATATTATGATGTTAAAATATTATAGTGAAATATATAACCTAATTATTTTTAGAATTCAATTTAAAAAATACATTTTTACTCTAGTATTATAATATATGCTAAGTGATTTGTCAACTAGTTAAAGATTTTCTTATTTTTATATTTTTACCCATCATATTTCGTATGCAATATTTTTTATATCTATTGATTGTGGAATAAATGAATTTGATATGTAATCCAGTTCTTACAGACTTCCGATTTTAATTTTTATGCGCTACACGGAATTCGGATGTGCCGATAATATTCTATGTTATTATGTAGTGGGTGTATCGGTGTATGCGAGTAGGATTTCAAAATGTTATACTAGAATAAAATTTAATCACGTCATATCAACTTGATACACTCTGTAGGTACGTCGAATTGTACTTGTAGTACGGTGGGTGGTATCGCTGTAGTTACCTAATATATGCAGTGTGATAGGTATTAGAATATTGTTACACTAAAATATAATACGATGTACGCGCCACGCACGGGCATCTCATGTGTTATATTACACTAGATGTATTATTGTTATTATAATTATCATCGACACATTTGAATACACCGACTCTCTATTTATGGTGTCCGGGCGCCACTCCTTCAATCTTCGCGCTCATTTGTCCTGATAATTATTACCGTTTACTCTCTCGGTCGCACGTGCGTCGAATGTATTATTATATAACACAGAGTGTTCCATATGTATACAGAGTGACTTATGCTGCTTTTATCCTTAAATGCATTCGTTTAAATATTGAATTTTTAGATTCTAAAAGACCATATGTCCCAAATTATGATTTGACACAAATATATGTAATATGCTTATATTGTTATTTAATTGCAATCTACCTATTATATTATATACAAAAATTTTTATACTACCAATTTCGTCCTTCCAAATGTTCAACATGATGAGTTCACATAGACTTTATATAAATACGTAAAAATTTTAGACTATTGACCTCTCAGATGTTTAAATCTTATTTACTCAATAAAAAAATTGTTAAATATAACAATACCAAACGATTTTCGTTTAAAATACCGATCGTGGTAAGTATCTGTTTTTTTCTTGGAGCAATATTACTGGACCGATTCTATGGTATGAATGTTCTATATATTTCTTTATTTTTGTTAAATCCAAATTTGATATAATTGTAAAATTTGGTTTTGTAAATGAGGAGGTTTTTTGATTGTTTCAATATTTTATACACATGATTTCAATAAAAAGAAAAATATATTAAGTAAAAAAGAGTTATGCCAACTACCGATAAATATTGTTTTATAAATCACTTTCGGATTTTACTCTGTTACTCTAATAATGCAACAGCTCACTGAAATTAATTGTTGACGCTATAACCAACGATTTGATTTTTGTTCACGCCACAAAACACAGACAATTGAAATCTATTTTGTGTCTTATTTGTGATTTAGCATCAATACACCTATTTTAACATCTATTTAACGCTGTCCATCATTTGTACATCGTCTGTTTACCTGCGCCAAAATATTATCATATAAAATTTGGTCATTAACATATCAAGCAATGAAAGGTTATAAAATATATTGCATTTGTTTGTCCATCATATATCAAAACCAAAAACATTTAATATTAAATACTGGCAGAATCCAAAAATAATTGTTGTAATTCACAAAATATATTAAGTATAAAATGAAAAATAAATTGGCTTATTTGATTACATTTTAAATTGGAGTCATAACTATAATACATCTATATCATGTTACAATAAAACTATATGGATTAGTTGTAGTTAATAGTCACCTGTAAATTCCAGTTGTTTAATTTTGTCATAACACAATACTGATCTATATTAATTTTAAACAGAAAAACCTTTTCAATTTTTGATGATCGTATATTACGAATTTACGAATGTTAAATTTTAAATTGAAAGTTATCAAACATTTTTTGGTTTTGGGAACTCCTCATCTTTTACAGTTCATTGTTAAACACGTTGATGCGTAAATTAAGTACGACAATTTTACGCAAAGTAATCGGGTGATGTGCAAACAATGTATATCCTAAAAATCAAACGATGCACACCTGCTTTACGAAAAAGGTCTAAATGAACAATAGTGATGCATTAATTGTTTACGACCCTAACTATTTATATTTATCCAGCAATTCTCAAAATTATGACTGAGATATTACTTTATAATATCGTATTTTATTAATAAGAGTTTTTAAAATATGTATATTACGTATAGTATATGTATTATGTATAAGGTATTATGCATATGTAAATATGTCATAAACATTATACATGTTCAATGATTGATACTATAATATTCAAGATCACAATTAACCATTTAGATATATAATTTAAAAAAAAACTATTTAGAACTCAATGATTCTAAATAAACATAGTTTATGAATTTGTTATTTAATAGTGTGAAATAATCATAAGTTTAAATTTTAAACTTTTAATATTAATTTGTTTTAACAATATTTACACAACAACTTATATTATAATCAAATCACGGGGAAAAAAAAATGCAAATTATAAGTATTGTTTGATTTTACAAAAAACTCTCTATAATATATATTTACACTGCCAAAAATGAATCATTTAAGAGAAACACCAGTACTCAATCACATCAATAAAGATAACGAGCGTCAAACACAATATCGTTTTTGATATGAATCATGTTTATTTTTTTAGATAGAGATTTTATTAAAAATTATATAATAGGTATGTATTTTGTAGTCAACAAAAAACTTCTACGGCCAAATTGCATAACTTTGTAGGGAACACAGGTCATTGGTTGACGTCCCTAGTTTAATTTTGGATCATTATATTATTTGGATCATACTTTATTTATGAATTTATGATATTTAAATGTTTTTCATTTGTACATTTCTGTAATCTATACTCCTTAACCTACAGTAATTTTTTTATGTTGTTTAATAAATTATAAAAACGAAGAAGTCAACTTGATAACTCAATGTCAGTACAAAATTACAGCATATATCCTACACATATATTTAAAATATTAAATTATCGCGATTTACTATAGTCGTGCTACTCTAATGCATTGTTTTGTATACAAATAATAATAATAATGAAGTTACATAATTTCATATAATTTTATGTTGTAATAAATATTGTGTATTTTTAAAAATAAAAATCTTCCTTTTTAAGGTATTTAAGGTTTTTTATAAATAGAAAAAATGCTTATATGTTATGTAAAATAAATTAATAACTAATTCGCTGATAATTTGAAACGCATTTTTTATAGCTCATTAACTTGCATTTATATAAAAACGATTAATACAATTAGAAAGTAGATGGTTAATTGTTTATAAATTTAATTTAGTTTAAACGGTTCTTATTAAACATATGGACTTTATTTAACATATTTTTTCAGTGTTAAATATATTATGTATAAATTAATAGAGTTTAAATATTACGTTAATATGAAATCAACATTATTCTTTTATATTTAATTAAAAATATAATCCATAGTTAATTTATTTGAATGGATAAAATTTTACTTAATCATCCAATATTTTTTTAAACCAAAATAACTAAGCTCAATTACTTCTAACCATTCTCCTATCTATCAGTGCTATATAAAGTTCGTATAATGTTTGTATTTTATTGATAATTTACAACATAATATTCTTAGAATTTTTGTGATATAGTTAGAATATCATTAAATGAAACAGTTAGGTGAAGTAGGAGAAGGATGATGGTTATATTAGTATTTTGTACGAGTTTGATTATCAATGGAAGAAACGAAGTTGGGTTACTAAAGCATCAAGGGAACCAGACATCTTGTGATGTTGTCATGCACACTGACGATGTAATCTGTTAATGAAGATAGACGACAATGACAGCGTAGAACGCAGATGCGCTTAGGGTTGGTCTCCTAGAAATTTCAAAAAGGTCTTGGTCGAAAATTCTTGGAAATACTAACAACTAATAAGTAATAACTTTAAAAAAACTCCATTTTTAAGTAACTAATATTATTTTATTACATTATATAGATAGTCAGGTGTTTTTATTTTTTGTTTATATATTTTTTATATAAAAACCACCGAGAGACTGACAGTAACCAGCATTGGAGTGTGTTATGATTGCACCGCGGACTTTGACGACATAGTTGTTGCGTTTTAGCCTATAGATAGATAGGGTGATTCATTATGAGCATTCTTACCCCCTTTTTATTCATTAATTTAACTATCCAAAATCTGGTTTTAAAGTTTTTAAATATACTTAACGATCATTTTTAATAATTCTTCAGACTTTTTTTAACTTCTTAAGGAGTGTCTTGCGAAGATCTTCTGTTTATAAAAATATAAAACTTTCCTTCTCTTTTGTAAATTATTTAGCAGATAATTTTTCTAAAAATGTTGATGTATTAAAAACAAAATTTAAACTATAGTTTTTCAATTATTATACATTTTGATTGATTAATATTGATTTCTAGAGTCGTCAAGTTACCATAGTGTTATAGCCGCCATAAGTTTCAAATCAATTATCATGGATCTATAATTATTATATATTGAAATTTAAGAACTATACATACACAAAGTCAAATAACTCAAAATGTATTCATTTGAATTTTGATCATATAAATCATCATTTTTAGAAAAATTTTCTGCTAGATAATTAACTGCTTAAAAATCGAATTGTCATTTAAAAAACAAAGGTCTATATCTAGTATCTACACTGGACACTACTTAAATAATACAAAAAAAAAAAAAATCTCATGAGTTTGAAAATATAATCTTTATGTATTTAATAGGTATAAAAACTTTAAAAATCAGATCTTGAACAACTATATTATTTATTAAGGGGAGATAAAAATTCTTGATGAATCATCCTGTATGGGACATTTTGGTACATTCATGTCGGTATAAAATCGGATGTGGACATTTTAACTTCAAAAATATATAAACAAAAAATAGTACATATTTCAAATGTTATAAGAACAAATTATGCAGATCTTGTACTTATTACATTTTCAAGATTTTTTTTAAATAAAAACAATAATTATCAAAATTAATTTAACCGAATTTTGCTTATTGGATAGTTATATAAAATTATTTTAAAACAAATAACTAAAGTAACTAAATAACAAATTGATAAAATATATAGTAACAACCAATACGTTTCTGTCTGTAGAACTTTTTATGTCCAAATGATATTTTTTTTGTAATCTCGATTGTTTTGTCTTAAGTTTTACTTAGAACAAAAACTAAATTTAAACACAGAGAAACGTTGTGAATTTCTTGATTTTATTAAAAACCATTCATAACAAAAAAAAATATTACAGTTTGAAGTTTAAAATTGCTCTCCTTTATAATTTGATATTCTGTAGTGACACATTTTGGTTCTTAGCCCACGATTTGAATCATGATACCTTTTACAAGCGACGATACGAACAATCACCGTAGTTCTAAAGTATCGAATTATTGGCTCTTGGTCAAATCAAATAAATATGACGGAACGTCATAATCGATAACAATAATTGCAATATAAGTATATAATGTTGATTTACAGTACCTATTAATAATATTTGTATAATATAATATTAAGAACGCGAAGCAACGACGTCCATTTTTATGCTTCCCACATTATGTACATTATAATAATGTATAGGTATATATCAATACATAGGTTAGATTGATTATATTTAATAATTGTTTTGGCAACTATAGTATAATTTTGACTTTCGAGTTGACCTAAGCACGGTTTTCGATGTATGTTTTGTTGGCTAGTATTATTATTAAATGATGTCGACGAGAGTCACTAAGTCTGCTGCACCAAGGTCTTTAAAATACGGTGCCCATAATATTATTATTATTATACACTATACTATTATACAGATGAGGTACCCCGATCGGTTTGCACGTGGAATGTCGGTTAGCAGGTAAAATCAACCACCATGAGTTATTGACTATTGTACTATTGTTCAGTAAATGCGATACAACTTAAAAAGAATGGGAAACAGTTAAACTGTTTGTTGCGTATAATTGTTCACATCTTCAATAAGACGACTTGGAGAGAAAGGGGAAATTTAGTGAAATGTCATATTTACATAAATATAATTTAACTTACTGCTTGATATTTTCTCCAATGCACAGAAAACAATTTAATCATATAAATAAAATTTCATACAATTATGATAAAAAAAAAAATTATCATCAAAGTTGATAATATGGTAACATAATATTTAAAATAGTTATTATATTAATCATTGATCCATATAAAAAACCATAAAAAAAATTTATATTAATAAAACAAATTGTATCTAAATTTATCTAGTTAATTTTAAATTCTGAGCGGAGCGATGAATGTATTAATTTTATAATGTTGTGTGTGTTTTTTTTTGTGTCTGTGTACACGATAATGTGTCGAAATAATGCTTCAATTTCAAATTTTGGGGGAGATTTCTGATAGCAAAAAAAATCTAGTTGGTGCATTTGATAGATATTTTTTTGAATTTTCCAATAGTTTTCAAAAGCGCCCGGAAAAACCAAAAAAAAAAAAAAATTAAGGGAAACAGGAATTTTTACGCAAAACCAGTTTTCGACCAAATTGATATTTTTACATGGTTGTAATTCAAAAACTAATAACTGTAAATACTTAAACACTTGAAATTTTCACCAAATGTTTATGTCAGTATTATCTATATACAGTAAAATTTTCAACAATTTTTGATTTTTTTTTAAGTTATTTATAGACCATAGAAATTTTCGATTTTTATGAGAATTTTTTTTGAAGTGTCGATAACACTTGAAAATTTAACACAAGGTTCCTTATGAGTTGTTCTTATTGTAGCTAAAAAAATTTAAAAATCGTTAGTCACATTTTTTTTTTTTTATAAGCGTTTATAGTTCAAATTTTTACGAAATCTTTCGAAAACGTGAAAATTTGCAAGTAATTTTGAAGTTGAAAAATCATACAATATTTTGTGTATATAACTAAGTATTAAAAATACAACACTAAGTTTTCTTTCAAGTAGCTATAGAGAATACTCGTAGCATCATTATAGGAAAAATTTTAAGTGCATTTGAATTTAAAAGTTTTAGGAAATAGCGTAACGATAATGATTTATCCTTAAACGATTTTAAATATTTGTTATTCTTCAAAAAGTATAAGTCGTAGATACTTGAAAATTTTACCAGTTATTAAGATTCGCGTTTTCTTTAGGTGATTTAAATTTCAAAATATTTTGACTTTTTTTGAGCTAT